>JAKSZT010054202.1:15466835-15547450 GCA_026826555.1 Tolypeutes matacus
TTGAATTGAATTGAATTGAATTGAATTGAATTGAATTGAATTGAATTACAGCCGTCTTTGCAGTTGCTGGTTGAACTTTGATAGCCCACACAAGCATAAAAATAATTCCTGCACACTTTTTTTCCTACCATAGACTACTTAGCAGTCTGTTAATATGAAATACTTTATGATCAGTGGACTTAGGCTGAGAATATTCTTTTCTCAGTATGGACCAAGTCAGAGCTGTGGAAAAAGACTCCAACTCAATTTCATTTGATCCCTGTAGTATTATTTCTCTGTTCCTTATACTGCACTCCCAGAAAATAATTGTTCATCCGATAGGTTGGAATAATAGCCACATTCAGATTAAAGCCTTTGAAGAATCAAGGATAAAGTGCACTCAGAGACCTTGTAAATGGTGGTTAAACCACTAATTAGTCTTTCACAAAACCTTGACAAGAGGTAATAAAAAACTAAGGACACTCCTCTCTCTTTCCCAGACTATACCATGTGAATAATGAAATATTGTATGAAGTTCAGAATTTCGGAGGTGGGGGAGTGAAGAAAGGTGTGTGTATTTTGAAAAAGCTCCCCTCATGCCATGATGATTCTTTTAAGACATTCTCCCCTCTTCCTTCTTGCATTGCTCCTCCATTCTGTTATTACATTTCTCCTTACCTAATGTTTTTCATTTATAGTTATTTATACACTACCTTATCCTTCTCAAAATTTAAAGAGATATTGTTTCTTTCTCTCCTCATTCTTCTTCTGACTGTCTCTTCAACACCTCTTTTCTCTCCTATTATTCCTTCTCTTACACTGATCATAATATGGAATTTGTTTACTTTTTAATAATTATTGCATCTCTGAAATTAAAATTATATTGCTCATTCTTCATTGTAAAATCACAGTTTGGAGGAGGAGAAAGGAACTAACATTTATTAAACATTTAGTGCCAGACATTAGGGAAGTTGCTTTACAGATGTAAATTCATTTAATGATTTTAACAGCCTGTGGTAGATAATTGTTCATAAATCTTCACTCCCTCCCCCTCAATTCCAGGGGAAGAGTATATTTCCCATTTCAGTGATGCTGGGTGTGCCCATGCGACTTGCTTTGGCTTCATATTGGGCAGAGTGTACTTCCCCTTCTCTTGTCTTTGGTCTAAGTCCTGTGATATTCTTTGGCCAATGGGATATTAGTAGATATGATGCAAGCAGACTTGAAATATACTTCCACAATTGAGCTTGCATGCTTGCATTTCTACCACGCCAAAGGAAAGACATGCTCAGACCAGCCCTCTGGTCCCAGGAGGAGAGTGAGAATATAGTCACTCCAGCCTAGATCAGTCAACTCCCAGCTGACCCTAACTGACCACAGATGTGTGACCTAAATAAATGCTTACTATTTTATGCCACTGTGATTTTGAGACTTTTGTTATGCAGCAATAGCTAACCAATACACAATCCTATGCAGTAAATAGTATCACCCATTTTATCCAAAAAGGAAGCTGAGTAAGAAGGTAGCCCATAGTCACACAGCAAGTAAGCTATAGAGCCAGGCTTCACACTAAGATCTGTGTATCCTAAAATCTAGTGCTCTTTTCACTATTGCCTGATGTTTCTTTAAACTTTTTATTCCCCTTTCCATAAAATAAACACAATAAATTTGATTTTCACTTTCATGTGTCTCTCAGTTGATTTTTACTGGGGTCAATAACCCTTCCTAGAAAGTGTGTTCTTTCCCTTGTTCAGATACTATACTTCTTAGAATCATGCCTTTCCTTTATTCAGTAAGTTCTCAATGTGATCCACTGATAATAGGAATAAAAAACTAATACCTGCCTATTCCAAAAAGGCAATTTTTATACATTTGTAATTTGTTTTTTAGGCTCAAAATTGATCAGATATGAAGAGCAAGTGGTGGGTGCAAGTGTATGACGGATAATCATTTCCTTCCCTACTTCAGCCTAGAGGCAGAATGTGTGCTAAAGCTGGAGTACTCCAAGTGGTGGGCCCTGATAACATGGTTCTCAGATCTAGGCAGGAATTGGTGGAATTGGTGGCATCACTTCTGAGTCACTTGTCATTATTTTTCAGAACTGACAGTACTGAAGAGAAATACCTGAGAAATGAAGAAACAAGACAAATGCAGTGCCCATTGTTTTTTAAAGGCCAGAAGATTCCCCTGGCTATTAGAGATTGATCAGTTTAACTTCTATATCTGCAAAGGTACTAGAACAAATAGTCAATTTGAAATGATTCAACAGTTAATTCAATTGCCAGCCAGGTGAGTACTCATTTTGCCAGATTAACCCTCCAGAGTAAATCTTTAAAAAAAATTTTTTTTTTTTTTTTTAATCTATCTTCAGTATACAAGTCAAGATTTCTTAACTAGGGAACTATTGACATTTTGGCCCAGATAACCCCTTGTTGCAGAAGCTGTCCTGAACATTGTAGGGTGTTTACCAGTATCTCTGGTGTGGCAGAATGAGTTATATAACCCAGGAAAAAAAACATGTTCTTAAGCTTAACTGAGTCCTGTGGGTGTGAACCCATTGTAATTAGGGCCTTTGGAAGATGTTATTTTCAGTTAAGGTGTGGCCAACTGAATCAGGATGGGTCTTAATCCTGTTACTGGAAGCTTTATGGAGAAGGTCACATTGGAGGAGCAGGAAGTCAGCGAAATGGGAAGAGGACATCACCATGTGACAAACTAAGGAGCCTACGGATTGCCCGCCAGCTGGAAAGCTACCGGCCCTGGGAGGAAGCAAGCCTTCCAGCCTCCAAAACTGTGCGCCAATAAATTCCCGTTGTCAAGCCATTCCATTGCGTGCTTTTTGTCATAGCAGACACCTGGGCCCTACTCACTAGATGCCAGTGTCTGCAGGCATTGCCAGATGCTTCTTGTGGGTCAGAATTGCTGCAAGTTGAGACCCACTGGGCCACATACATATTTCATGTAATTGCATTTATTATGCTGAACTATAATATAACCTGCATTCCTTTGGGCTTTACCAGCCTGCAAGTTGCTGCTCACCAGCCCTTGCACCCAATGACGTTACACAGATGGTCAGCCCCCCTCAAAGCTCCAAAGTCTCACCTAGTTCCTTCTGGGAATCAATAGGAGATGTCTCACGTGCATTCTCGAGGAAGGCTTCAGCTGCTTTTACCACACGGTGCTTGCCATTCCTGCCTCCCTGCTGCAGCCTCCCTCGGTGATGCCTGCTGCCTGGGAAGCCATTTGAGGTTTCTCTCCATGTCAGCGCTGCCTCCAGGGGCTCTCAAAGACACCAGCCCTGGAGGTGGAAGACTGATACCACCTTCCCTAGAAGCCTCACTGCACCCCAAGCATTCTAGGATCCTCGGGGGCCAAGTTGCCCAGCCTGGGCACCAAACAATTATTCTCACAGAGTCCGTCAGGAAAGAATTTTTTTGGCTCAATGGTTCTTAAGCCTTTAGACTGGTGCCTCTTAAAATTAATGTGCCTAAGGATCATCTGGGGGATCTTGTTAAAAAGCAGATTCTGACTCAATAGATCTGGGAGTAGCCTGAGATTCTGCATTGCCTAGCTCCCAGGTGAGGCTGGTCCCTAACACACCTTAAGGACCAAGGTTTTAGTAGACGTCAGAATCACCTGGGGAGCAGATTCCCAGGCCCTTCCATCAGAGATTCTAATGCAGACCCAGGAACATATGTCTCCAACAACTTTCCCCAGGTAGGTCAGAGTCCACACTTCAAGAAACACCGCATTAGCTCTGCCCTGCAGCCCTTAAATTTATAAGACCAAGCACCACGTTCCCTGGGGCTGGGCCCAGCCACAGAACCAGGAGACCAGTACTATGAGAATGTCCTCTTACATTACAGGATCCCTCCCTACAGACAAATCACCTCATGCAGATATGTGGCACCCACCGCTCATTAAATATGCCCAGATAAGCCAGATAAACCCAACCTCACAGCAGCTAATCCATCAGACTTAAGGGAAGAAACTTTGGCTCTCCTTCCAGAATGGGACATCAAGAGAGTCCTTTAAATAAAAGGCACAATCACTAATCCACCTTAGAAAGTGTGTGATTCAGCCATCTGGAAACGTAGAGATGGGAAATCCTGGACCTCACAGACTTTGGGACCCAAGACTCTACCTGCCCCTGGGGTCTTTGGGATGAGCATTTCCTTCAGGCACACAAAAGGTTAAAGACGTCGACTTCCTGGAAATCCTTCAGCTGTTTTGGAGTTTCAAAGTAAAATACATCTTTAAAGTAAAAATACATCTTGCCATATATTTATGGCAAGAGAGGATGTTTGGGGAGAACCTTCTTAGGTTAAAATCCATTGGGGTCTCCGTCACCAGGATTCACCAACAGAATTGCCCTTTTGCACACTCTTCTCCACAACAGTCTCACTTTCCCATTAGCACCATCCATGACTCTCAAAATAGACATCAAGTGAAAAATAGCATGGTTACAGCAAGGGGGAGGGGGCTCCAAGGCTCAAGAGAGTATAGAAGAGTTTTAGGATGCATTTCTTTAAAAGGGATCCCCAGGACTGAAAATTGTAGTCAGCATAGTCAGCATGACTAGGGGTGAATGTAAGGGACGTAGACCAAGATCCTATTATGTAGCAGGCACTCTATATTCATAATCTCCTACCACTCCTACAGCGATAGTGAGGTGTCATCACTCCTTCTTTATTGATGAAGATACAGAGGTTCAAAGAATTTGAATGCAAGCGGGAAAAGGAATCTGGGTCGCTGACCAAGGAAACTGCCCTATCAGCTCCCGTGCTGCTTACACCAAAACTTCTATCTTGTTTAAGTCAATTTATTTTGGGTCTTTTTATTAATGTAGTTGAAAGCTATAGCCTAACTACATCCAAAAATATTAAGGTAGATGCACCATTTAAACACCAAAATTCTGGAGAATTCTATATCATTTTTCTGTGATTGCTTTTCCCTGAGAGCGGTTTTGCACATGAATAAAAAGGTTAATGCACACTGCTGACTTTTGGGGCTTCTCTCAGCTCACCTCTACTCCCCCATTAACTGCTAAAACCAATAATGACATCTCTCAAGTTATTCAATAAATACAACATATGAAGAAATGTCCTGACAGATTTGGTGGGATCAGGCCAAACCTACCCAGGTAGAAAATGTCATTTTCAATATTCATAATAGACTTTTGAAGAAACCTATCATATCACTGTCCTTCTTCATGAAATCCTGTATTGCAAAGGATGAATGGCTAAGCTGAAGCAGATCAATAAATATGCCTGTGTGGTTCATCCCAATTCCAGTTTTCTCTGGTTCTAACTTCAAGACAGATCTCCATCTCATTGCACACTGTTTTTATAAGAAGAAACAGCCAACATTTTACATGTTAGGTTACGGTCTAATCCCCTAATCTCCTAAGACATGTGAGTAAGACATGACTCAAGTAAGCAGGGCTCAGGTCTTCCAGGACCAACCTGATTTTAATCACTTTTCGATTGTCACCTTCAGGTCCTGATCTATGACTCACTCCTGTGTTTGAGGATGAATTTCTATTTTTCCCATTTAAAATAATGAAATATAGACTCCCATGACAGGAATATTTGCTATATCACACTTTTTCTGGAATGGATTTGTTTCAGATAATCTGAGCCCCAATCTTCCCTCACTCCCAAGCCCACCTTTTCCCTCTCATTCCCAAGAGAGCCAGCCAATTTCCATTGCCATATTTCTACTGTTTACCTAAGTTTATAATGACTTATTATGGTTGCTTGGTTTTGCTTATGTATATATGTACATTTGTATGCATTTCTCTCCTTGCGTGACTTATGAACTCTTGAAAACAGGGACTTCACTGCATTTGCTTTAGGACCCATTGCCTAACACATAGGCTGGCACACAATATATTTTCAATAATTATGTTTTTAAGTTAACAAAAATAAATAAACATGGTTTTTCTAGCAGGTAAATACAGAAACAAGATTTCTGGGCTCTATAGAAAAAGTTGGGTCTGTTTAAGAGACATCACCCAGACAACATAAGAGGTTTGACAGGGAGAGGGGAAGGAAAGGGAATCATGTTAATGGGGGAGAGGAAGAAGAGGCAATGACCAATGTTACCTTCTTCCAATTTTGCCTAGAGCTCATCTTGTCCACAGCAATCACAGAGAGCTAAATTTAATAGCTAGAAGTGAGATCAAGGGCCAAGGGCAGACTTGGTTGAATTGGAAATTACATAAATTCTGAAATTGAAGAGGGATGAATAAACACTCTACTATTACATTCTAAGAACAGCCCCAAGAAAAATAAGTTCCATTAATTAAAAAAAAAAAAAAAAAAAAAAAGACACATGATTCAAAAGAGAGACTTCTCTCCCTCTCTATAAAAATCTAATTACTTGATGCTTCTCTTACTGGCCAATAATATTAGCTGTGATCATGGCATCCAGTTCTTTGCAGGGCAAATGTTTTCTTGGAGCTTCTGCCAGGGAACTGAGGCCTTTAAATGAAGTACTTAACAAATTAAATCAGGCAAATTTTCAGCAGTAGGCTCATTTTTAGCTTTTATTTTGGTGAGCAGAGGGGATGCAGGGGAAAGGGAAGTTATCTTCAAGTGACGCAAGAGAGACATAAGATCTAGGCCCTCAATCCATAGTCATTTCCCATAATAACAGCCACAACCATCAACCTGAACCATCTCCCAAGCAGACAAAGCTCACCCCCAAAAGTTAGATTTTTCCAGAGTTCAAAAGAGGTCTACAGTTTGCATGTTTCTTGAGTTATTTGAGAAATCTGGATGCTACTTCCCTCAAGTTCCAATTTTTGATCTGTGATTTTTATTTTTGCCTTGGTTGATAAAAGATTGTACATCCTTTCTTGGCAATTCTGCACCCCCAACTTAGTCACCAGAAGCAGATGGCTATGAACATGTGATCAAACTTATTTTTTTAATGATTTTTTTTTACAAAGCCAATATATCAATACAAGAAAGCAGGCAATCTGCTGGCCTAAATTAATAAGCACTACAAAAACCTTCTATGTTTGAAGAGAATACTTTGCTCTCTTGCACTCGCTCTATCTCTAAACACTCGGCTGCTCCACAGAGATGGTAAATGTCCCCCATCTTTTCTTAACACTGATCATTAACTGAGGGCATAACTGTTTCTGATTCTGGTCTCATATAAACAACCAGTACTTTGCACTGGCAGTTTGATGTACACAGATTATAGATTGGGCTTTTGAGACTCAACCTGTAGTCCCCACTACATTCTCTTCCTTTAAAGTAACAACTCTCCACTACTCGTGATTAGCCAACCAAGTTCTTCTTGATGCTGTTACCCACTCAGCTTAATTAAGTCCTTTGTTGATATAAATAAGGTTTTGGTTTAATTTAGCTCAGCAAAAGGAAAAGTATGTTCATTAAAATTCTTTAGTTGCAGACAACAGAAATATAATTAGATGAGTTCAAGCTCACAAAAGAGGGGACTTCACTGGGAGGCTATGCAGTGTCTCAAGGGTGCCCAGGACCTCTAAATAGGAAGACACAAAACCTCAGAAAGGGAAGAGCCTGAGAGTTACAAAACTCTTTCAACGGAGATGTCTTCTGCATTCTTTCTCTGCAAACTAGCTTTTCAGCTTCTCAGTACCTACAGGTCCAGCCAAGAGACAGAGCCTCCTTTCAGTCTCAGGAACAAATTCTCAGGAGATTGACTAGTTTGATCCATTTCTGGTCTAGGCATCACAAAAACCTCCTAAGTTTGGGCCAGAAATGGGATCATACAGAATAACCATGGTGGCCAGAAAAGTAGGCTTTAAGATCGGAAAATTCTGGGAAAATTGGGAGTCATTGTCTCATTGGCAGATCAGACATCTCCAAAAGTGTCTCTTTTAGCTTGCCAAAGGCGTGCCAATGCAAAGTACCAGAAATGTGTTGACTTTTATAAAGGGTATTTATTTGTGGTAAAAGCCTATAGTTCCAAGGCCATGAAAAGTCCAAATTGAGGCACAGTCAGAGAGGCTTTCTCACCAAAGTCAGCTACTGTTGATCCTGGTGTGTTGCCATGTGGTGAAGCAAGATGGCTGCCTAACTCCGCCATGTTTCAGCCTTTCTCTGAGGGCTTACTATCTCCTCTTGAGCCATTTCATGGGCCCAGCCTCTTGGGATTTCATGCTTAAGTGATCCTCTCTCTTACATAACAGAATCAAACATGGTGATTTCCTTTTCCTGTGGCTGTCTGAGTGAGTCTATCTATGTTTCCATTTATATCAGACCCAGCAAGGAGGCAGAAACTCAACCTGAGTCATGCCTCACTGACGTAGTCCAATCAAAAGCCCTAAATTGATCTTATCAAATAATCTAATCAAAGTCCCTCAGCTGAATTTAAGGCAATCAAAGGGTATCACACTCAGAGAAATAGATTAGTTTATAAATATAATCTTTTGGGGATTCATAAAATAGCCTCAAACTGCCACACCCCACCTTCTAAATCCCAAAATGACATGTCTTTCCATATGCAAAATATATTCATTACATAACAATATTCCAAAAACCTTAAATCATTTCAGTAGCAATGCTAAGTACAAAATCACATCAAAATCAGTTACAGGTATAAAGTTTGTCTTGGGTCAAAAGTCTCCTCTGGCTGTAGACCTGTGAAACTTGCAATTCCAAAATCCTGCAGAGCATACCTCATTAGGTATATTCAAAGTCTGAGTCATCCTTAGAATGGTGGTTTCTTCTTCTCCTCTGGGTCTCATGGGAGTCCACCCTTTCCACAGTCTTGCCCAATCGCCAATTTTCAAGAAGAAAGAGATAAGTTGAGAACGGAATTGTTGGGCACAAAGAAACCAGAGACTGATTTTGGAAATTCCAAGCATCCAGAAAACAAGGCCCCAGAGGATAGTGGTCCATGTGAAGATGTAACTAAACTTGGAACATGTAAGTAAGGATTGGAAATGCAGTTATTCAGGAAGGACTTGTGGAAAGTCTTACTGTATAATTGCTTTGACCCCTGCTTCCTGCATGCTAAACCAACAAAGTTTTTAAGAGAGCTATATGAACAAAACTACTGTCATCTTGGACAAAAAAGGACTTGGAAAGGAGAGAGTGAAGGAGAAACAGCTTAAAGAGGAAAACCATGGAAGCTGGAATCTGGAATTAAGGCATCACCTTGGGCCAAGAGAGGAGCCCCACCCATGTGTACAGAGAGGGTGAGTTTGCCCCAGCAGTTGAAGAGGGTGAATGTTCCCACCTGATGTTCTGGGAGAGTTTTGCCACTCCAGGGTGCAGAGAGGGTGGTGCACATTCCTCAAGGATTAGGGCAGTTAAGGTCAACACCCCATAGGTCTGAGAGGTGTGTACATGTCCCCCATGGATTAGGGAAGGCCAGGTGGTCAACTCATTGCTCTGAGAGGGTTGAGCCTGTATGCCAAAGGTTAAGGAAGGCCAGGTGGTCAACTTGTTGCTCTAAGAGGACTGAGCCTGTATGCCAAAGGTTAATGGGAATGTTGTCTTCACATCGCTGTACGAGGGGGGCTAAGACTCTAACCCAAATATTGGGTAAAGTATGGCAATCACCCCAACACTCTTGGAGTGTGAGGTCTAGAGTTTGGTCAACACCCAGATGCTTGATGAGGGTGGAACCAAGAAAATGGCCATTGGGCAAGCCCAAGGGTGGGTTCCCATGAGGCCCCAAGGAGAAGAAACCACCATCTTAAGAATGACTGTCAGAATTTGACATCAAATGGAGGATGCCCTGCAGGTTTACTGAACTGTAGAGGACCCATGACTCATGTTTGACCTCCCAATTTCTCCTTATGGTAATGAAAATGTTTAACCTTTGTCTTCCATTTGTGTATTGGAAGCAGTTGGTTTTGTAAGTTTCAGAGGTCTACAGCAAATGGGATTTTGCCTGAAGACAAACTGTCTTTCTTTAAACTGATTATGATATGATTTTGTACTTGCATTGCTACTGATTTAAGGTTTTTTGAATATTGTAATGTATTTTTGGAATTCTGAGGGTGGAATTTAGCAGTTTGGCAGTTTGAAATAGTTATGAATTCCAAAAATAGATATTGGATTATACTTGTAAACTGGTCTGTTAATCTGGGCATGATTAAGTTATGATTAGGGCATTGACTGGGCCACGTCAGTAGGGTGTTGAGCCTTACCCCTTGGTGGGTGGGGTCTCAAAGATAAAAGACATGGCAAAGGACAGAGTTGAGTTTTTCCAAGTTGGAGTTTTTGATGTTGGAGTTCTGATGCTGGAGCCCAGGGGAGTAAACACACAGAGGACCTTGGTCATGAGGAAGGAGAGAAGGCTCCGGGAAAAGACACGAGCTGTTTGCCTGACAGTTCACAGCTGGCCTTGTGGAGAGAGGCAAAGCCTAGAGAGCCTCATAGTCTACAGCTGACCTTGTAGAGGAAACAGAGGAGCTGACCCTGGAGAGAAATGGAGTCCCGGGAAAAGAGGAACCCAAGAAGCCTGAACCCTGGCAAACTTTGGCAGCTGTCTTGCTCCAACACATGGCAACAGACTTTGGTGCAGGAAGAAATTTATGCTTTATGGCCTGGTAACTGTAAGCTTCTACCCCAAATAAATACCCTTTACAAAGACCAACCAATTTCTGGTATTTTGCATCAGCACCCCTTTGACTCACTAATACAGCTCCCTAGTCTGTTTGCTCTTTGTTTTTGCTTCTTGTTTGCACTTGTCTGCTCATTGTTTTTGCTTGTTGTCTTCTCATTGTTGGTTTTTTTCCTGTTGTCTGCTCATTGTCTGTTTTTTGTTTTTTTGTTTTTTTTCTTTAGGAGGCACCAGGAACCAAACCCAGGACTTCCAATGAGGGAGGTGGGCACTCAACTGCTTGAGCCACATCTGCTCCCTGTTTTTATTTAGACTGAGTATGGTTTAAGGTGATGTGTATGGCTGCCAAGTTGACAAGGGGTGGACTGTGATAGTTAGGCTAATGTGTCAACTCAGCCAAGTAATGGTGTCCAATTGTTTGGTCAAGCAAGCACTGGGCTAATTGTAATATAAGAACATTTTATGAACTTTAATCATCAGTGAGTTGATTGCATAGATGGCTCATTACATCTACAATCAACTGAGGAGATTGCTGTCAGCAATGAATGATGTCTCATCCAAATCACTGAAGGCCTTAAAAGAAGTGAGTTCAGCATTCAGAGAAAGGATTCCCATCTCTACTTCAGATAGCCAGTGTCTCCTGGGGAACTCAATAAGGACCTTCATCAGAGTCCCTAGCTTGCAGCCTGCCCTACGGAATTTGGACTTGTGCATCCCCATGGTTGCATGAGACAATTTTACAAAATCTCATACTATTTACAGATATCTCCTGTCAATTCTGTTTCCCTGAAAAACTCTAATACAGTGGTATTCAGAAACACTACAATAATGGTGGTTTTCCTGATTGGTATGTAGTCTTCAACAATTATGAGTTACTTGTATGAAACTGCCACAGGGTCCATCAATGGATATCATCTTAAAAAAAAAAAAACACCAAAAATATCCAAACACTCTGCACTCCCATTGAAGGTGTAAAGTAGCAAGTTTGGTGATTGGGGAGAAAAGCTAGGAATGCTTTAGACAGGCATTTCGCATCATTCTTAAGGGGAATGGCCACTCTTTCCATCTTGTCATGGGGAAAAGAATAGAGATTTTGGACAGCTCTCTAGCTCCTCTTAAACCTTATTTTCATAATGTAAATGGATTGAAATACTGTGATTTTCCTCAGTGTAAAAAAAAAAAAAACTATTTTAGTATAAATTAGCAATGACTTATCTGAATATGTTGTAGGCATTTTATTTCCTTCAAATGTCAAAGAACTGAAACATAGTCAGTGCATCTCAGTTTGTAAAGGTAATAAGATAGTATTTTTGAGAATTTTCTATTAGTAGTTCATTTTTTTCTTACCCCCTTTCCTCTCCAAGCAGGCAGTTCTAAGTTCATTGCCTCAGAGATGGGACAAGCCCTGAACGAAAGCTGGAAAAATGGCATCTTTCCTGGATTTGGTTTACAAAATCCTAGGGAGGAAGAGAAGACATGGAAGCCATCTTTAGCTAGACAAAAATGTGGTAAAGAAATTCCATGGTTGAGAATGGGCAGGGGGCAGGTAGGGAGGGATAATGAGTATACTAGGGTTTTCCTGAGGGTTGGAAATTTTCTCTTGTGCTGGGAAAAAGGAAAAATCTAGAGGAAAAATTAACTATTTGGAAAATGGTGACTAGGCAGTAGGCAGTAAAACCTCTGATAGGTTTAGAGGAGGAGGGTCATAGGTACCAGAACTCCGATGCCCCAGTGACTGGAACTGCCCGGAGTTGCGGCACAACTTATACGATAATCTGTTGTGACCTTGGCCCAGGAGGAGACCCAGAAGAGTCACAAGCCTTTAGGCAGTTAGAACTTTGTTCATCCCTGGCCTTAGAGAGCCCATCAGAGCTCAGAAAGAACTGAATGATTTTCATGCTCCAAAGCACGGTGCAGAAGACATAAAGCAAACCACAGGAGAAGTGATGTCTCAGTGGTCATTTGCACAGATTGACTTCTGAGAACAGAAGGATAATGAACATCTCAGTGGATGTCTGCACAGATAGATGACTCAAAGATTAGAAGTTCCCCAGATATATATTGATAATTCATAAGACCCCAGGATTTAGATACAATCTTGGAAAAGATAGACCCAGCTAATTCTGAACTAAATGAGGCTAAGTTTCAAGCCAGTCAGCTGAATGGGAGCTCAAAATAAAATTAAGTTGCATTATAGAAAAATATAATTATGTTTCTCATGCACTTGAATTTTTGAACTCAGATATACATCCACTAAATAAATATATGGAAAAGCAAGAAAACACAAGAAGCAATTCCAACAGAACTCCTAGAAGGTCATTCAATGCCTTTCAGAGTTATGGCACATTGCATTATTTTCCAGCAAGTATTCATTCTCTCCTCTCCACTTCTGTGGGACTAATATACTTCTCTGCCCCACTGATGTGAGGCTTGACCATGTGGCTAATGGAAGGTTGATAGAAATGACGCAAGTAGGATCAGAGATTTAAATATATAAATATATAAATTTAAATATATAAATATATTCCTGCACAGTTTGGCTTGATCTCTTGTGCTTCCATCATGAAAAGAGATACCCTGAGGTAGCAGGTGTCCCAGAATGAGGAGCTGCATGAAGCAGAGCAGAATCCAATCCATAGCCTAAAGCAGAGATATACTTGCTGACCCCAGACCCATGAATGAGAAACAAATATTTGAGTTCTTGCAGTTGTTTGTTATGCAGCATTATTACAGTAATAACTGATTAATAGACATGAAAAATGGTAGCCCTGGGAGACCAGCAGCTGCTCTGATTATGCAACCAAATCTCAAGGGCTTATATGCTCAGAAGTAAATGTCCACTGATGCCGTCTCAAACATTCTGCCATTTGGGTGGCTAGGGTAGATATCAGTGGTTTACCCAGAGTTTATCCCCCTTCTGAGAAATTTACTCTCTTTCTCTTAGAGACCTTTTTTCTGCCAAGTCAACCATGTAGGTCTACTGAACTGATGATCATAATACCCAGCCCTTCTGGCCACACTGATTAGTCCAGTAATGGTCATATGACCCAAGCAAGACCAGTCAGAGCCTTTCCCCAGGAGTTTTCAGTGTTGGAGCTACTGGTGACCAAAACACCCCTTCCCACAGGATCAATTGCTGTCAACAATAAGAGAGAATGAAGCAGACACTCAGAGAGAAATGAGGGTACAAGATAAAAGAGAACAATTTCTGGGAGTGTTCAATTCTTGCTTTTGTCCTATCTAGCTACTTAACCTGCTCTTCCTGGCTATATTAGCCAATAAATTCTCCCCTTTCCCAAAGCAAGTTCAGGTTGGATTCTTATCCCTTGAAATCAAAGATGTTTAACAAATAATTATTGACTGCTTCTGCTTCGATCACTGCAGCCATTGTGAACCAACTCTCTTCTCTTCATCTTCTCATCACAGCCTCCACACTAAGAGCCATCTTCTTGTTACCTCTCTGCTTCCATGGTGCCCTCCTCTTGCACTATATCTATGTATGTCTCATATTCCAACATCCTGAGAGAAGACTGCCGGCCTTTGGCTATCTTTGAACCTGGAATCCATCCCAGCTCCAATTGGGCGTGTCCAGGATGGAGGGATCACATGGTAGGAAGCATGGATCTGCAGAAAGGTGTTGTGGGATTGGCAGGTACTCTGAGGCTTCTCAGAAAGGAGCAATATTGCCAGCCAGTACCTTGCTTGGCCCATCCCCTACAAATTGCTGTTGTTGCTGATATACATTATTGCTCCCGGGCCATTTGTACAGGCAATGGAGGATTAACTGGAAATGAAAGCAGGAAGAGGCTTCTATTTAGAAGATACTCTGGAATGGGGAATTGTTCTGAAAAATAATTGGACTGTGGATTGCAACAACACAACTAAGAAGAGACATTTTTTTTTAGGCTTCCAACTCTTACGTATTTCTAAGATCTTCCTGGTACACTTACCTCTCTCTGATTTAAATGAATTATTCATCTAATAGTTGTCACTTGTAATATTTTCTTCCAAATAAAAGGTTGGAGACTAGAGCATTCATTCACTTATGCACCTAACAGACATTTATTTCTTCATCTATTTATTTATTATTGAGAGCAATTCACTTTGCTTTTTAATATATTTCCAAACTTGTTAATGACCATTCATATATTCCCTCTGACTTTTTATATTCAAAATGTCAAAATCTCAGAAAATTTACAAGAACAATCAAATGCACAGCTATATCCCCTTTAGTTAGATTCATCAATCATTTTTTATCATTTCCCATTATTTTCACTCTATCAGGCTTGGGGTCATGAAGATGAAAAACACAAAGTAAATGCCCACAAGGAGCACAAGGTCTAGTCCAGGGATTTCAAAGAACAAAGGCTTGTTAGCAGACTCTCTGCACCCAGAATCACTGTCCCCAGAAATTCAGGAGGTCTGCGAAGGTGGCCAGGAAACTGCATTATCAATAAACTCAGCAGGTGGTTCTGCTATAAAGCCAGGTTTGAGACCACTGGTGTCTAACCGAAGAGATAGATAGCAAAGAATGAAGAGTAACATGGCAGACTAAGGTAAGCTATGAAACTGTTCCAGGAAAATAGAGCAGGTAATAGGATAGGAAGGTTCAAGTGGTGCTAATTGAAACTTCTCCGATGGAGCTGGATATGAGGGTAAGACAGCTGTTCTCAGGTCTGGTTCCACAAAACTTCCATTTATCCACACTCATAGCTTCCTTCTGTGGTAAGTGCAGTAATGGTGTTTATTGCTCAGTCTCCCATAGCTCTTGGAAATTTCTACGTCATTGACCAAGAAACTTCTCACTTGTAGAACAGGGTTAACAATATTTTCCCCGATCCATTTCACAGGCTTGTGGTATGAATCAAAGAAAAGAGAACTTGTGAACATCCTGTGGTGTCTGGCAAGTGATTTATACATGGATAATTATCCTCACCCTCAGCCAATGGATCCATTTTCACATTCACACTATCTATATGTATCTGGGTGTTTCTTTCCCCCAGAAACTTTGTCACAGAATGTGTGAAAAATCACAGCGCACATGGCAAGTTTTTATTAATCTGGCTTTGGGTGGCGCCGACAACTAATAGTCATACAATAAACCTTTATTGACTAATTAATTGATAGGCTTTTTCCAATTACATTCATCTCCGTTGCAGATGGAATGGAGCCGTTGGACATATTTCTGGTCTTAGACCATTTCCCCTACTGAATATATGATCTCACAGTAACAAGGAGATACTGATTCTTTTTTTTTTTTTTTTTTTTAAAAATTTTTTTTTTTTTTTAATTTATCCCCCCCTTGCTGCTTGTGCTCGCTGGGTCAGCTAACCACGCCGTGCGGGCGGGCTTGCCTTCACCAGGAGGCCCCGGGAACCGAACCCGGGGCCTCCCATATGGTAAACGGGAGCCCTACTGATTGAGCCACAGCCACTTCCCGATACTGATTCTTTCTTAAAGAAAATTTTTAAAAATCTGCCCTGAGCAACACAACCTTAGGTGAAAGAGTTACCTAGGATTTTATTAGTTTATACACAGAGGAGCTGGTCATCCTTGTAAACCATTGGTGTGTCAATTGGATTATCGCCATTGCTTTGTTACCTAGTTCCTCAAGCCCCTTATTGTGGGCAGAATAATCAGATTTGGTCTGATTACTTTCTTGAGCTGGGCTAATTCTTCCTGGTGACAGTTGCTGCTACTGAATTTGCCCCACAGCATTTCAGAGTAAACACGTCATCAAGAAGCCTGCGTGGGCTCTCTAACTGGTTTGCCTGTCTTTCTTTGTTTCTTAAGTGTCCTCAGAAGGGGGACACACATGGGAAGCCTGCTGTGTGTAATTAAGAGATAATTGTAGTTGTCTTGGCACTTTGTGCTGCTATACCATTAGCTTATTTGCAAGTGATGCCTAAAAGCAGTGAGGCTGACGATTTTGAAAATGAATAAAGAATACACTTTGAAAGAAGAAATGCATGGTGATCTGAAAGAGCACTTTACCTTGGTTTGCTAAGATACGCTACAGTGTAGCCTGATGCTTTAACATTAAGCTTGATGTTTTTAAATTAAGCTGACTTACTTTGGTTTCCAGGAGCGACGGTCACAATTCTATTCTACTGGGTATAGCCTTGAAGAGTCTCACTTTCGATTTCATAACTTTCCTTCTTCGGAGATGTGTAATGCAATCTTTGGACAACCGAATACGATTAAATGCATTTTAGGGCAATGAATAATGATTCCCAATGAATTTCGGAGCAAGCCTATTCAATTTCATTAACTCCACAAACATTGGTGAGATGAAGGAATTGTCTGGAATTAATATTGTCCTGGGTGTGACTTTACCATCCTACTATATGAAGAAGGCTGGTGAGTGATTTATGGAAACAATATGCCAAAAACATTATTCATCTCACTGATGGCGGATGGATGCTAAATCAAAGAATTACGGCCAAATTTGGGGTAGTTGCTGAAAGTGAAATAGTGCACCTAATATTCATTTCTTTATTGCTTTCTCCATTTAACCCTGTGCCATGGATGTCTGGATTGGACTCTTTCCACAAGGGCTTATAAAGATCTCCAGGCAGTTCTAAATAGTAAGACTGAGCTGTGCATGGAAACATACACCCCTGATGTGCATGTGGCAAAACCTTGTTGTCGTCTAATAGAACCATGTGGAGGTGTTGCAATCACTTCATTTAGGCATTTGACATAAGTAGAGGAATGTGAAACGTTGATGAGACAACTGAGAAGAAATCCAGTTTGCAATGAACACAGCTGCATAAACTTATCACCCCCTAATGGTGTTCATCTAAGTAAGATATTCTATTTTATAGATAGCAGAGATGACTAAAAGGAACTAACTGCACTTGCCTTTAAAAGGAGGGGAGGAGCAGAATTTTATTTGCTTTTACAATAATTATATCCTTTCTCTTGTTAACAGCTTACATAAATAGCACAATCTTAGAATTGTCATGATTATCAAATATTTATTGAGCTCTCCTCCGTTGCTTGCATAGATTGTGGAGATTTATAGAGTTCATTAGAAACAGCCAGTGTTCTCAATAGTTTATAGTCTAAAGACAGAGATGATGTAGAACATAAAAGACAATTCTTTGAAGCTTGAAATGGCATGATCTCCTCATTCTATGTTTCTCATCTCCCGTTATTCTTCTAGAGTCTTCTATCCTAAAGGGGCTCTTCCAAAGTCAGACCCAGAGACAAGAATTTGGGTGCGAGTAGCTTATTGGGCAGGTGATTCCAGGAAGCACAGTGAGGGAGTCAGGAAGTGAAACATACAAGGGAAGAAACCAATATAGAGTTTGAAAATTAGCCAGTTACTGCCATGGGCAATTGGGCTTCAATCCTGCTGGGGACCCACTGAGAGACTGCACAGAACAGGTCTCAGAATTGCCCTTTTCCCCAAGGGGTGAGGAAATGCAGATATTTTTCCTCTATCGCCTGTCCCTACATGGCTGAGGATGGCTTTGCGGGAATTAAACCCCAGGCACTACTGGCATCCTCCTTACACAAGCCCTTCACAATCCTACAACCAGAAAATGACTTCTGGCAGACAGCTGCAGGAGGGAGGCAACTGTTTCGCAAGTATAGCTGCCTTTTGTGGGCTAAGGGCAGGTGAGTGGTGCATTTACAGCATCTTCTACATCTCCTTTTCCTCCCCCACCCCCCACCCCAATGGCTCCCTCGTCTATTTGCTTGTTGTTGTTGTTTTTGCTTGTTGTTTGTGCTCATTGTCTACTCATCTGTTTGTTTTTTCTTTAGGTGGTACGGGGAACCGAACCCGGCACCTCCCATGTGGGAGGCAGGCACTCAACTGCTTCAGTCACATCCACTCCCTGCTCATCTGTTTTTTTTTTTTTTTCGTTATCTGCTCATTGTTTTTTCTCACTGTCTGCTTATTGTTTTTGCTTGATGTCTGCTTGTTGCTTGTTTGTCTTCTTTAGGAGGCACCGGGAACTTAACCTGGGACCTCCCATGTAGGAGGTGGGTGCTCAACTGCTTGAGCCACATCCGCTCCCCTCCTTTTCCATTTTCGTAAAAATTTAATCCTGGCTCAAGACATCATCCAGAATACCTAGGATTGAAATATTTTTACCAGTATTATTAAGTCCCATATACTTCACTTGTACTGAAAATCACATAGGGTCTTAATTTAGCCTAGAATAATCCATCTGATATTAAAAAGCCCAGAAATAAGCCTCCATATCTGGATCATTTTTTATCACAAGTGTGGCACATTAATATTTTTAATATTTTTTTTTCTAATAGAACATGGGTACCTAAGAAAAGAAAATTATCCATCTTATTTAAAAAAATCAAAGTGAGATCTGTGCCAATCAAAATATTATATACTTCAATGTAAACAAGCAATTGCATCCTATAGTTCTGAGGCTCTGTCCATGCCAAAGAAGTCCAATCAAATTGTATTTATAAAAGACTGAATTCAATAAAAATCTATTGTTAGAGATTGTCTCATGTCAAGGAATAGCCAGTTTGCCATCTACTCTTAATATCGTAAAAGGTTATGTGGGTGACCTACAGATACAATATATTTTAAATAGGCAGAGGCATATCAGGACTAGGGTAAAACCTGCAAACAGGGGTGTCACCATCATGCCCTCCTGGAAAAGGGGCCCGGCAAAAATACGTAACACAACACAAACAAATAAGATGGTCTTTTAAACACCCTGAAAGGACAAGAGTATTCGATTCAGGGCATGTGAAAAGAGGCAGAAGAGAAAATGGGCAAATCAGGACAATGCTGCTTTATCACTTAGGAAAGTTCTGACAAGAAGCACAAGGCTCTCGCAAAGTGAGTGATTTGAGGGCGTTTTAATGAGTGGAATATTTAGGGAAACTGCAATGGATAGTGTAGTGTTCAGGATTGGTAACAGCAGGGAGGGGGGGTTATCAGCACCTCAGAGCCTGAAGGGGCAGGAAGTGAGAGAAGTTATCAGAAACCAGAGAGGCAGAGAGAGGACTGTGAAGAGAGGGCTGCCCACAGGAGCTGACTTTGGTCAGCTGAGGAACACAGTCAGCATTGGTGGCCCCACAAAGAAGAAGCCAGAGATATGACAACATGGATGAACCTGGAGGACATTATGTTGAGCGAAGCAAGCCAGACACGAAAGGACAAATACTGTATGAATGCGTTGCTATGAACCAAATATATTGTGTAACATATTGTTTGATTCAAAAAAAGTCTTTATATGTCTCCAGTACATTTAATTGAGAAATGTATATATTTACTCTTCTGTGTTTACCTTTTAGTTTTTAATTGTTTATATTTTCAATTATTAAATGTACAAAATAAAGTCAAATCAAATAATAAAATAAAGTTAAATTAAATTAAAAAAAAAGAAGAGGCCAGAGGAATAAATATCCTAAACCCACCTGCCAGTGCTCACCATTGGCCAAACAAGCCAGAAGCCAGAAGCAAAGGAGTATGTTGATGTAATCCATGCAGGACAGTCACCCGGAGCTGAGGGCATGTTGGAGGGTGGGTCTGGAAGGGGCCAACTAAAAAGATATCCAGCAGCTCCATCATTTGAGAGGCCCTTGCTTAATTTACTTGCAAGCTATGTGTGAGCGACCACCATGCCCTTGATGTTCTAGCTCTAAGTCATCCTGACGCCTACTTGACAGAAGGCAGTAGAAGTCTGCCAGCAGTAAGGTGCCCCTAACGTCACCTGTGAGAGTAAAGCTACTCAGTCAATACGACGGCAGAATCTAAAGTGTCAGGATCCCGTTTATAATCCTAAAGAGGATGTGTAGCTCCCTGAGTCCCCTTAATTTGTGACAGACTGAAAGAGAAGAGCCCCCATAATCATAAATTAGTAGGTTCCCCCTGCATACCCGTAGGTTTGTAGAGTCTGACCTTGTGTTTCAGGAGCTTTAGGAGTCTCCACGGGGTCCCAAGCATAATTGCATTAGGCTGGTAGCAACTGCTTATAATGCCCTGTGGGATATGAATGACGTTCTGGAACATGGCTCTGTCTCGAGTTAAATAACTGGAAAAAAAAAAAAAAAATCACACCTAAATGAAAGACACCCAGAATTCTCCCATTCCCAGAACTCGATATTCATGGCTACTTGAGCATCTAGTTGTGGGAAGATAGGCAGTAGCTGACTCAGATGGGTTGTCCTCGTCTGTGATGGCTAGTAGCAGCTTTTCACACAGTGGCTTAAGAAAATCCTGTATTTATGTGCTGTGGGAGGCAGCAGGTAATGCTAAGCCTCAGAGAGCAGGTGAAACGTGGACTGTGACGGCAATTTCCTGGGCTTGAGTGGAACTCTCTGTTTGATAAGAAATTGAGCACTTTTCTTCCCTGTGCCATATGGTGCTCGGGTATAATTTAAATTCAAAAAGCCAAATTTCATAGCCTGAGAACTGCAGTTGGTAGACACTCCTAATCACTTTACGGGTGTAAATAGGTAACAGAATCATAAGAATTTAAGTGAAAACCATGCTTTCACCATCTGATAGGAAAACCTGCACACCTAATGTTTGTATATTCCCCCTCAAAGGAAAGGCCTAGAAAAATGATGCCAAAGGAACAGGCTGGGCAAATTGATACTATTAGCAAAGTTACTTAAAAAAAAAAAAAAAAAAAAAAGCTGTACTGCTGACCAAGTGTTTGGAACCCTTTAAAAGGAGATTATTATGGCAGGATTCTCAGATCGACAGAAAGAAATCCATTAAGCTCTAATTCCCAAGGATACTGCTAATGTTAATATAAGTCGTAACTGAGAAAGTAGTGGTGGGTACGCAACCAAGCTATTTTGACAGAGGAGTTTTTGCTGAATAGCAAGAGAATTCCAAGAAGCATTTGATAAATATTAATAAATATATCTAGGATAGGTAGGGCTGAGAATTCCGGCTTAGAGGTCTCACATATCTTTTAATTTTCATCAAATCCCAGAAGACAAATTCTAAGAAACACAAGCAGTTCTTTCTCCTTTAGGCTGAAAGGAAATGGAGAGTGAAGATGTATAATTTGGCCCTCAGGAGATCAAAAGGAAAACTCAGTTTCCCTTCTGATCAACTGTGAGGGCAACAGAGAGCTTGAGGGGAAAAGGACATAAAGATGACCTCATGTTCCCAGGAGAATCTTCCTTTCTGTACCAGTCAAGATTGTTTCAGTTGCAAAAAGCAAAAACAAAAACAAAACCTTGCTGAGGAGAAAAAGGGAGGGAGGGAGGAAGGGAGGGAGGGAGAAAGTTGTTGGTTTAAGAAGCTGTAGGTAGTTTGGCTTCAGGTTCCACTTGATCCACATCTTTTGGCTCTGCTCCTTCAGCATGGACTCCATTCTCAGGCTCTCCTTTTGTGGAGGTCCAGCAGACGTAGTTCATTATACTCCAATAGCTGTTCTCTCCTTATTGTTTTGTAATTAAATCCCTAACTTGTGGCCGGGCACACAACCTCCTGGGATAAACATTTGCATGCCTCTAATACAGCTAAGCCTGGCTGTGTGACTAAGTTCTGCCAATAGGATGCAAGGAGAGGTATCATATAAACAATTTCCAGGAAGTATCCCTGAAGGATCCCTCTTCACCCCTTTTTTTCCTCCCTGCTGCCTGGAAGCTCAAGCAGCCATCTTGGACCATCAGGGAGAGCCACGAGTCAAAGACAACAGAACAAGAGGAAAGAAACGTGCTCCCTGATGATGACTGAGCCACAGCGTAGCCCTGAACTGCTTACCTCTCAGGTTTCATTTAAGTGAAGGAAAATATATTCCTATCTTGTTTAAATCACGATAATTTTGGGTTTTCTGCCTCTCACAGCAAAACCTGATCTTAAATAATACAAGTAGGAGAATACCATATCAGCTCCAGGATTTTATGCTATAAAATAAATGGCTAGCAGCAAACTCTGCCTGCCTCTTTCTCAGTAGCCCTAGAAAAAGTTTTCATTTGAGCATCTCAGAGGCTCTGGTTGGGTCATGGGCTGATCCCTGAACCAATCGCTGTGGGCTGGGGCTCTGAGGTTTACCTGAGATGTGCCCACGGCCAAAACGGAGAGTGGTGTCATCTCCACCTGAGTCGCACAGACTGAGAGTGGGAGGTTTCCCAGAGGGGAAACAACAAATATTCACCATACTTCCCAAGCTAGACTGTCTCCCTAATTTTCTGATTTCTCTCAAGATGTAATCATTTGAGGCTC
Source organism: Tolypeutes matacus (assembly GCA_026826555.1). NCBI lineage: Eukaryota > Metazoa > Chordata > Mammalia > Cingulata > Chlamyphoridae > Tolypeutes > Tolypeutes matacus. The sequence goes on from JAKSZT010054202.1 coordinate 15,489,562, forward strand.
ACAACACGTTATATCTAACCTGTTACCTCTTGATATGTGTGTGATGTGGTCTCTCTTCCAACATCCCTCGGGAAATAAAAACAAAGAGACAAATGCAACAGACACATTACTGCTCAAAAGTGTAGTGTCTGGGGTGAGGACAAATGACATGGATGTGCCCATAATTCTCCCAGAAAAATATTTTAATATCTCATATAAACACAATTGTTAAAAGTACACAGATCCACAAAATAACTGACTAGTACTCTTGAAAAGTGTCAAGGTCATGACAGATGAGAAAGACTAAGTAATTGTCACAGATTGGAAGAGACTCAGATCTAGACATAACAACTGTGGTTGATAAGGTGGCAACTCATGATCCCCAACCCCTGGTGTCCAAGCCCTGATATAATCCACTTGACAGTGGGTGGGACCCGTGACTTGCTTCAAACAAAGAGAATAAATATGGCAAAGGTGATGGGATGTCACTTCCATGATTATATTATACAAGACACTGTCTTTCTAGCCTTGCTGGTAAGTCTTGGTGGATTTACTCAAGCGACTCTCCCTAGCTGCCTTTGAAGAAGTAAGCGGCCATTTAGGGATGCCTGTTGTGGCAGTTTGATATAGTTAAGAATTCCAAGATGGATATTGGACTATGTTTGTAAACTGGTCTATTCCTCTGGGTATGATTAAATAATGATCAGGGCTTTGACTGGGCCACTCAGTAGGGTATTGAGTTCTGCCCTTTGGTGGATGGGGACTCACAGATAAAAGACATGGCAAAGCACAGAGTTGGAGTTCTGATGCTGAGTTTTGAGCTGGAACCTGGAAAGTGAACACACAGGAGAACACAGCGAATAGAAATGGCACTTAGACACAGCAGAAGTCCTGAGGAGAGAGACAGAGCCATTCACCTGATAGTCTACAGCTGGCCTTGTGGAGAGAGCAGAAGAGCTGAGCTCGGAGACAAGCAAGCCCCGGGAAGAGAGGAACCCAGGAAGCCTGAACCCTCACAGATGTCGGCAGCCATCTTGCTCCAACACATGGCAATAGACTTTGGTGAGGGAAATAACTTATGCTTTATGGCCTGGTAACTGTAAGCTTCTACCCCAAATAAATACCCTTTATAAAAGCCAACAGATTTCTGGTATTTTGCAACAGCACCCCTTTGGCTGACTAATACACCCATGTAACAAGGAGCTGAGGGCAGCCTCTAAGGGCTGAGGGTAGCCAGCAAGAAGCCAGGACCTCAGTCCTAAAACCTCAAGGGAATGAACTCTGTCAACAACTGTAGTGAGCTCAGAAGCAAATTCTTCCCAGTTGAGCCTCCAGATGAGACTGTAGCCAGGGTGACACCTTGGTTGCAGCCTTGTGAGACCCTAAGCAGAGGATCCAGCAGAGCTGTGCCCAAACTCCTGATCCACAGAAACTGTGAGATAATAAATGTGTTGTTTTAAGCCTCTACATTTGTGGCAGCTTGTTACACAGCTGTAAGTAACTAACTAATGCAACAACTAAATACATTGTGGGATCCTGGGACAGATAAAGGACATTAATGGAAAAACTGGTGAAATCCTATTAAAGCCTAAAGCTTAGCTGATAGTATTGTACTATATTAGTCAGCCAAAGAAGTGCTGATGCAAAGTACCAGAAATTTGTTGGTACTTTGGTTTTTATAAAGGGTATTTATTTGGGGTAAAACCTTACAGTTACAAGGCCCTAAAGAGTCCAACCAAGGTACCATAAGAGATATTTTCTCACCCAAGTCTGTTGTGTTGATGCAAGATGGCGGGCAATGTCTACGAGTGTTCAGCCTTCCTTCTTCCTCTTAAGGCTCGTTGGTCCCAGCTCCTTCTGATCTCAGCTGTAGGTTGGCATTAGGCTTATCTTTCTCCTCAGGGCTCATTTCTTTCCGGGCTCAGCTGCTCTGTTATCGTCACAAGGTCAGCTTTAAACTATCAGGCGAATGTCTCATTTCTCTTCCATGGGCCACAGGATCCTCTTCCATGTCTATGGAGCTCCCTTCCTCTGTGTATCTTTTCTGCAAATCTACTTCTGTGTGTCTCTTTCCCTGTCTTCTTGATTATCTGTTTATATAAAGGGGGTGGAGACTCAAACTGAGTCTCCCTAATGCCATGGTCGAATTAAAGTCCTAATCTTAATTTCATGAGGTAAACATAAAGCCTTTGAATTTAAATCAATCAAAGGGTATCATGCCCAAAGAAACAGACCAGTTTATAAACCTAATCGATATCTCTTTTTGGAATTCATAAACAATATCAAACTGCCACATGTGCCAATGTTAATTCTTAATTTTAATCATTTTACTATAGTTGTCTAAGACATAAGCATCAAGGGAAGCTGGGAAAAGAGATATGGGAACTCTTTGCTATCTGTTAAATATATCTAATAAATAAATTTAAAATAATAAAGTAAATAGACAAAAACCCACATATCAACTATAAATATTGTAAAAAAATAAGTCTTGGTTCTCTTGATTAGCAATACTGTAAAAATAACAAAATGTTCATCAAGATAGAAAAGAAAACCTGTGGACAATTCCACACGATGTTTGCAGGTCTGATGCCCTGTTTTCTCGCTTGTGCTAGTTCATGCACTCAAGTTGACACTCGAGCTGCATCACTTCCCTTGGCACACAGATTTCTTCTTTCAATCAATCAGTTGATATTTCACAGCTTTTGTTAGTTGTGGCTTTATTCTTGGTTATCATGATTATTTGAAAATACTGTTTCTGTAGAAGACATTTTTCCTCCCACTCCCTAGAAATTTCTCTTGCTGTATTAGTCAGCCAAAGGGCTGCTGATGCAAAGTACCAGAAATCTATCAGCTTTTATAAAGGGTATTTATTTGGGGTAAAAGCTTACAGTTATAAGGCCCTAAAGAGTCCAACTCAAGGTTGTTTTCTCACCAATGTCAGTTGCCATGTGTTGAAGCAAGATGGCAGGCAACCAATGCCTGGTCTCTCCTTCCTTCTTCCTCTTAAAGCTCCTTAGGCCCAGCTACTTAGAATCTCAGCTGTAGGTTGGCATAGGGCTCATCTCTCAGGGCTTCCTATATCAGTCTGGCATAGGGCTCATTTCTTTTCAGGCTTTCTCAGCTGCTCAGCTGCTCAGCTGCAAACTATCAAATGAATGGTTCAGCTCTCCCCAGGCTTTAGCTATTTGAACCTTCTCTCTGGCATCTGTGGAGCTCTCTTTCTTTTGAGTGAGTGCCCATTTATATAGACCAAAGGGGTGGAGACTCAACATGAGCTACACCTTACTGACATAGCCCAATCAGAAGCCCTAAATTGACTTTATCGAGTAAACTTAATCAGAGGTCCCTCTGATCTAGACTGAATCTAATACAATCAAAGGGCATCACACCCAGCAGAACAGATCATTTTACAAATATAATCCTTTTTCTTTTTGGGGATTCACAAAAATAATTTCAAACTGCCACACTCTCCAACCACTTCTGCCTATAACTATATCACTCTCTTTCTTCTCTCTCTATGCCTCCTTTCTCTCCCTTCACCATCTCTTTACTCACTTTGTTTAGAATTTCTAAGGATGCTTGGACAGGAACCATCCGGTATAGGAGAAACAAGGGGGCCTGATATGTTTCCATACTTTTACACTCTGGACAACAGCACACAAAACCTACCGTACCGTCTCAAAGTTTTAGTTGTGCAATGCTTAGACTCCTTCCATAATTAATCACTTTCCTCTACTCCAATCTCTAAATAGCATCTGAGCCCGGGGAAAAGTATACCCAAGATGTTGCATCTTTTTGACCTCCAGAGGTTTTAAAATTTGAGAGGAAGTTTTGTTCACTTTTTAAAATGTAGATCAGGTATTCAACTTGGCAAAGAAAATGAAAGTGGAGAGCCAGAAACAATTATTTAAAAAGAGGCCTCATTTTTATAGGCTGTTGTTTGGAAAATAAATAGCTCGATGAAAACCTGGATCCCAAACAAAACCAGAATAATAAATGATATTGACTTGGGGAAAATGACCTGTATCTGGTCGAGAGGGGCGTAAATATTAACTGAATAAATGTGTCACTTCTACCTGATCTACAGAATTAAAAAAAAAAAAAAAAAAAAAAAACACTTGTAAATACATTGGGATCTCTCAGTGCTATTTCTTTCTACCTATCCTGATCATTATGAATTCCTGTGCAAATCTTAATATCAACAATATTTGGTCAGTTCCTATTCTATAATGCATACGAACCTGCTTTGCCTTCAATATGCTTAACCATTCTTCTAAAATTATAAACCCTTCTTTTGAAGTAGAGATAGAACAAGACATCTCCTAGTACTAAAACAGGCAGAAAACCATAATTACATGTAGAGTGTGAAATATATCTCTTTTACTTAAAGGACAGAAAGATGAATAGGAAAAAATAGAGGAGAACTAACTATAGGTTCTTATTATATTCATAGCAGTTACTATATTAATAATTTATTATTTTTGTTAAGTAATGTACAAAGAAAGATTTGAATTTCATATTTCATAATTACTTACTTTTTGAAAGTAGATTTTAAAGTGCACTCAGGGTCTGAAGGGCGTTTTCTTATGTACATAACACAGGAAACTTGTGGACACATGGATTTCAATGAGTGCTCTCAATTTAGGGAAATAAAATTTGAAATTCAAGCTGAAATAAATTGACTTTTAAAGTTAATGCTCCAGGTTTGTTGGCATACCTGACCAAGATTCTCACAAATGTTTGGTTGGGTTCTCCAAGTTGACAGGAGAATGGAGCAGTGCATGTTCCTTGGAAGCTGGGCAGTGCAAGAAGGCTGCCCATAACAGGTTGGACAAACTGCTAGGAGATTGTTTTCAGCCCTACACCCAGGGGTGCGAAGAGTTAATGGGTTCATTAATCCTGCACAGAACCACTGAGAAATGGCATTCCTCAGAAAGATTGTCTGGACGAGAAGGAACAAGAGTACAAGAAGTATTGGGCTTTCTTGGGATGTTTCCAAGCCTGAGTCGCCAAGGAGAGATGAAATATAGTTCTCTTTTTTGTGTGAAATGAGAGTAGGTTAGATAAAATCTATAGTTTTAGTCGAGGTTTTAATTCTTGATTCATGAATATACAAGACCACGTCTAAATATGTTGTATTATGTACATGATAGAGGAGGAAGTTCTATCAAGGTTGAATTTCATTGTTGCCTGACCATCTTGCTGCTTTACAATTGCATCTTGCATGCAAACACACATGCACACACATTCACTTTTGCCAATAAAAACCACACCGCTAAACCACCTTCAACTGAACATGACTTTTGAGATGCATTTCAAGCAGTGGTTTGAGTGATTCTCTCTCGTGTGATTGCCTTTGTGACCCAGGGCACATGTTTCCAAATTTTCCGGCCAAAGTTACACTTTGCAGCTGAGACACAGTATTTCCCTGCGAAAAGCTAAGTGGTTCTACAAAAATAATTACAACATTTATTGAGCACTCACTGTATTAAATACCATTCCTCATGCTTTACTTCAAAGAACTCATTTAATCCTGATAACCCTGCGATGTAAACACTATTATTAATATGACTATTAGTCCATTTCAACAGATGACAATACTGAGACGTTTAGGAATTCACTCAAGGGCACACAGAAAATAAAAAGAGTTAGGATACAAACTCAGGAAGTCTGGTTCTAAGACCCACGTTCTTAGTCACTAAACTACTGCTTCCACTGAATTATATTCTATTGATAAGGGAAATTTTAATAGCTGGTACTTTAAAGAGTGAAATAACAGATAGACAAATGTGAAAATTCAGCTCTGATGGACAGAATATCTATTTTATAGTTAGAAAGATCTGGGATTGTTTCTCTGGTAGAGAAATACGCTATTCACTGGATAGCCGAGGGCTCCCCTACATTTTCTAGAACCCCTGGCTGCTAGTTGAGGCCATGTGACTAGTTCTGGCCAATGAAGGGGCTATCGTGGAAGTTTGCAGGCCACTTCTGGGCAGAAGAATTTAAGAGCCAGGATGTGGCTCTCAAGCTCTCTCTTCATTTGCCATGATGATTGAGGAAGCCACTTGGTCTTAGATGATTCAGCTACATGATGGTAAAGCCCCAGTCAGGCTAGATCCCTGACGGAATGCATGAGTGAACAAGTCCCTCATGTGACGTGAATGGATGTGAATCATGAATGAGAAGTAAATCTTAGCTGTGTTAAGCTACTGGGAGTCAAGTGCTAATTTGTTTCTCTTTCTGATATTATCTGACTAACAGAGTCTACAGGTTTTACCAGGTTTTCTATGTATTCGTGGAAAACTTGTTGGAGCTCTCCGAGCTTCATTTCCTTATTTTGAAAATAGGAACACTGATACTTTCCTGGCCTATTTGATGTGAGGATTAAATGGGGACAATCACGCTTTGCAAATAGAAGATGTTCAATAAATGGTAGCTATTATAATTATTCAGTATTACAGTACATAAAAGTAATGCAACAGCTCAAGTGACATTGTTTAAAGAATGTGAAGGGCATTTTCTTAGCATAACATTATTGAATTCATATAAATGGCTTATAACTACAAAACAGCTAAACAATGTTTCTAATACAACAAGTAAAACAAGCTTGTTTTATTTGCACACATTTTATAAATATCTTTTATTTTGGCACCCAACATCCACACTCCTTTCTTTTGTTAACTGTAACTCAGTTTCCCATAGGAAAACTTCTCTTCCCCCATTCTCAAACAACATCCTTCATGTGGCTCCGTTCAAGTTCAAGGATGGGGCAAGTGACTTGAAGCTAAGCCAAGTACCACAGTTCATTTTCCTGGCCACAGTGATTGCTTCAAAGATAAGCATATGGTCTGCTCAGAGCCAATAAAATGCAATGAGAATGCTGAGAATCCTGAGAAAACTGTTTTACCATTCTTTTCTCATTTAACATGAGATGCTGAAATATTTGGAGATGTGGTAGCGATCTTGAAGCACAAGGAAAAGCCTGTGTGGGAATGGAACCGACTTTGTGGTACCAGGTGGATGGTCATGAAGGAGAAATGAGGTTCTAGTGACATTGTTTGCTCCTGAAACTAAAACAAACTCTCGGACTTTTCACTTTAGTGACCTAGTAAATTATCTTTTTGCAGTTTGAAATGAGATTTTTGTCAGCAGTGGAGTTTGGGTTGCCCCAGAGAAAAGTACCCATCTCTAACTAGATGAGGGTAGAATTTGGCTCTATGTCGGAGCACTTCTCATTCCTGGATCCTTATGAAGTTTTTTCTCTGCCGTTCTTCTTGGACTTTGGATTGGCCTCTTTATTTTATTGCCTCCTAATTCTATGTTCTTGCATTCAGACCTCTCCTTTACCTAACAGTCGTGCCAATGATTAGGAATGAAGTTAGGTTTACATTCCTTAAATATTAAAACTCTTCATTTAATTAAAATTTTTCCAAAATGACAAGTTTACAACCAGAATATATTTCATTTTCTCTCATTTAAAGAAAGGTTTGCATATAAGTAAAGCAGACATTCTTCAGAGGAGGCATATATTTTGCTCAGGGAATACAGAACTTTTAATTAATACTATGCTTCCTTATCTTAAAGAAGGGAATATGAGCAGCATATTGGAATTTATTCTCACTTTTGGCTCATAAATTTGCTGCATGGAAGTATTTAAATCCATCTTATAAACTATATTCTAATAACCAGAAACCACAGGTGATTTTTTTTATAGATTGGATTTTTTTTTCAATTCATCATTCGCCTGAAATAGAATTATACATCCGTGTCCTTTGCCATGAGACTTTTCAATGCTTCCTAGAAGAGCTGATATAATATACAGCACCACACTGTGGATGGTGGATTTGACCATATAACTTGTTTTGAACAATGAAATATCAGCAGACATTATAAAAACAACAGTTTTAAATGTGCTTCTGTGATTTGACTTGGCTCTTGAACTTCTGCCATATGCCATGAGAAAAGCATAATCTGAATAGCCACTGGGTCCACATCTGAAGCCAAGCCCGGTTGAGACTGCTGAACCCAACAGAATTACAGGCTACTCAGAGGCCCATGAGTGAAAAGAAGTGCTTGTTGTGGTAAGTCGTTAAGCTTTGGAGTTGTCTATTATGAGGCGTTATTGTATTAGTAACTGACTAATACAACAGTACAACATTGTTATTAGAAGGTAATGCTCAAAATGACACTTTCCCTGTGAAATGTTAAGTATTCTGTCCTGGTAATCTGTATTATTTTGGGAATCTAAAACATATTTTACAATCAAAACTTATTTTTTGTAATATAGTACTTGGTATGGTGAATTGGGAGGCTTTCAGCTATAGGAGGAGTCACTAGAACTGGGTTCTAATCCTTGTTTAGCCATCAACAGGTTCTTGCTTTGGCAATTCACTTACTGTTTTTAGATCTCTCAGTTATCAATAAAATGGGGGATTGAACTAGATTCCCTATAACTAAAAATATTGTGGTTGTGGTTTTCAAATTATTTACATGCACTTAAAAATTAAATATAATTTTTATGGCTTTTGATAATAGATTCTAGAATAGAGTGAAAATAAGAATTCAAAGTATAAGAATTTGGGGGGTACTTTTAATGTTCCTGGCTTTCTTAATGAGATTAGTAAATTTCTTAGATTTAGTCTGGTTGAAGCTTATAAATTTAAGAGATCCAGTAATTTCGAAATTCTTTGTGGATATGCTAGAGTAGAAGAAGTCACTTAGAGAAAAATGTATTGAGCACCAAGTTGTTCACATATGGTGAAATATAATTCAGAGGAAGGAGCACAGATTCTGGCTTCGGACAAGGCTGGAATTAGGATCACACCCTGCTACTTCTAAGGTCTTAAGAGGGTATCTCTAGGGAAACGGATGTGGCTCAAGAGGTTCGGTGTCCGTCTACCATATGGAGAGACCAGGGTTTGATCCCCGGTACCTCCTGGTAAAAAAAAAAAAAAAAAAAAAAGAGGGTATCTCTAAGTTCTTCTTATAGAAAAATGGCTTATGGGCAATAACCACAAGGAAATGAGATTTGTATTGCCTATGCTCCTTTATTCTGCAAGCAGGCCAATCTTTGGATTTGGAAGTGAAGAATTCAGCACACTGCTATGACTTTGCCAAATGCTTTAAACTACAGTTCGTAAAGAAATGTAGTCATTTATCTACACTTTCTAGTCTAGATGTGCAGGGTCTGAGCTATGTGTTGGATATGGCAGAACTTCAGCCCTGTCCAATTCCTGCATTCTCACTTGGCTTAAAAGCAACCCCCCAAAATTCCACACACATGCTCAGATTATCCTAAGTATAGGACAGCGTTCCTGGCCCTACCACATGGAACAAGATGGAAGTGCTGAGCCTTTACAGCATTTTACCCACATACACCATCAATGTGTCTGGAACACAGTTGCTGAACCACCAGTTCAACGTCTTGGTGGAGTTCTCCTAACTCCTTCACCTTTAGCGTCACAGATTTCTTTGGCTGCTGCCTTTGCACTCAAGCCTTTTTTTCCCTAGCATTGTAAGTTTTTCTAGAATTGTAATTTACAAATTTCAATTTTGTAGTCACATAACTGGGAGACTATGTTTAGCCTAAATGAAGTGATATACACAGAGATGTTATGTCATCATAGACACCTTGAAATTTACTTCAAGGTGGCAGCAAACATGTTTATAAGCAAGTGAACTTTCATATTGCAACATAGCATCAGTGAAACCTTCCTTTTATGGAAAAAAACTTTTGAGACACCTTGCATGTTAGCTGTGTAAACTCAGGTGAATTTTTTAACCTTTAAAGCTTCCTTGACAGTAAAAGAAGAGGATATGCTCTACTTTGTAAAGTAATGGTTCTCAAACTTTGATATGCATCAAATTGTCTGGGCTCTTATTGAAAATGAAGTATCCCGGACATACTGGGTATTGAGCCCAAGAATCTGCATTTTTAAGAAGCACCCTAGGTGGTATTACTGGGGTCTCATTTTGAGAACTATTATTTTAAGAAATAAATTAAATGAGAAAATATCAAGTACTGCTTCCCTTTCCTGTACGTGAATAGTAATTACTATTTGTCAAAAAAAAAAAAAAAATCAAATCTGAAATCAAGAAATGATGGCTACTTTCCAGACACACTTAATTTAAAAAAAACCACAAAGCTTACAGTAACAAGTATGCATATAGGAGCAAAGAAAGAAAAGAAAATGAAATGAAATAGTCTGAACTGGATAAGACCACACAAGCGGCAGGCCAGTTACTCTGCCTCCTTCTAAGAAGTTTCAGCCTTCCTGCCAGAGCCACAGCCACCTATTGAAGACTCAGTACACATAGATGACCTTGCCTTGTAGTATGTGTCCTGACCCCCTAGCCACAAATGATAGGCCATAGAAAGATGCCTGGTCTAAAGGGCTTCCAGTATCTAGTAGCCAATGGAACAACCCAGTACAACAGGCCAATAGGACTTCTCTATACGTGAGGATGACTGCTTGACCCAATCAGATTTTCCCTCTCAGGGAACTTGAACTGTAGCCATCCCGAGAAGATCTGGTCCCCTCAGATCCCTCTTTACCATTTGTGTGTGCCCCTTCCAGAGCTTTTGCTTCCAGTGACCAGCACCTGGGACTCTTCTTTGGAGGACAGTCTCAGATAACTGGAGCAGCTCACGCACATGTGCAGAGAGCCAGACGTGCCTAGAAGTTGCTCATCCCCACTGTCCTTAACCAGAGACTGACGGGTGTGGGAGTAGGAATGCCAAGCTCTTTGCCTCCTGCTGGGACAACTCTGAGGCATAATTTACACTCCAGGCTCCCCCATGGGCTCAAGCTAAAGGAACCTCCATGAACTTCCCTGAGCTGGCATCCTTACTTGACTTCCCCTTCCTTGACATGCTTCCCCTACTCCCTAACCAATTTCTCCTGAGTGCCCTTCCTTAATAAAGCACCTTAATATATCACAAAATGCCTCATCTCAGCATCTTCTTGTGGAGAAAATGATCGAAGATAGGCATGCAAAAACTTCGTGAGAAGAAGAGAGATGTTCAAGAAAGGGCAGTAAGCAGAAGCCACAAAGCCGCAGCAGCCAAAAGGAAGCCTCAGTAGAGTCCTGGAGAGCAAGAGTAGTGGGTAATTTCAAGGGTGAAGGCAGGTGCGTGACACAGTCACCATCGGAACCAAGACAGAAGAGTGGAGTTAGCATGTGGGCAGGCCCTGGTGTCGCTTGTTGCTGAGGGCAGGCAAGATAATGCATCACGCTGTTGTCCTGGCAGAGTTTTACTGAGCCACCAGCAATGCTGTGTGTGTCCTGAAATAACTTCCTGTTTTCTAAGAGGTCCTGCTGTGCAGCAGTGGTGATATTTTCCTGTCTCTCTTACTCATCTGGGCATCCTTTCAGTAAACTCCGTTACCCGGTAAACCAAATATCTCTCCATTCTTTGAAAATCGAAACAGCCTAAGAAACCCATACAATCAGAAGCAGAATTAACACTCCAATCATAAATGCATTTACAGTGCTTTAGATGTTTAGAAATTTTTATAATTAATATATCCCTGGAGATCCTTTTAATTTTGTTTTTATTATCAAAATTATAATGTAGTTTTCTGTTTTATAACTTCCAGTTAATGCAGCCTCCATTTTTCATTGTGTCACTAATTTAATAACCAACAAAATCCCTTCTAATTCCTTAGTAAATGAGTTTGTTCTGTATAATTATTAAGTAGAATATATTTCTTCAGTATAATATTTATTGTACCTTAACTTAAAATTAAGCATTGGCGATATCAACAATTTACAATAAAAAGAATTGGAGAGACTTAACAAAATGTATATATAAATAGAATAGAGAATCTAAGAGATATGCCAAGTTGAACAGGAGAAAAAAATTCTGAAGCTTAATATTTATTCAATTCTCCTTTTAAGCCAGAGACAGTCCCTATTTCAAGTTTCCTGTTTTCTTAACCTGTAGGGTGAAATAATAGTACTTTTATATTTTATAAAGTACTGCTCTGAACTTCACTCTGATTTATTTTATGGTCCACTGCATAAGAACGTAACTTAATAAATTCTTTTGCAAATATACTGCAGTTATTGATTCCATGATTGCTTGAATTAATATGAAAAAAAAATCAGAATATATGGGAATAGGTGATATTACTGCATCTGAATCACTGTATTTGTAATTGAAATGCTTTGAAAGAAAACATTATTTGCTAAAGTAACCTATCTATTTGTCTACTTTTATAAGGCTTTCAGGAAGAGATGAACAGTTTAGCTACAAATCAGGAAGGACAAAACTTTACGGCAGTTAAGGTCATTAAAACAAAATGAAGCAACCACCTCTCTATCAGGTGAAATGTTTGCCAACAGTTGCTTTATCTTTAAAAATATTCTACCTGAATTTCTTACTGCACCATAAAAAATTCCTTCAATTACTTCAAAGGTACGTTCTTGAGGTATATGATCTAGAATAGAGAATCTAAGAGATATGCCAAGTTGAACAGGAGAAAAAAAATGTTTTCAAAGAATAGATGTGCATGAATTTAATATAGATGACCTCATCTTCTGAGTAACTAACAAATAAAACTATATACGTTAATAGTTTCAATAACAGAAGCATACTACTCCAATAACTACCCTTAAGGATACACAATCAATGGCAATTCTGCCTCATTGAGGATGTGAAAAGACTGTCTTAAATGTTATATGTAAACTTAAGTACCTTTAGCCTCATTCATAAGGGAAATGCAAATTAAAACTACCAGTTTGTACCTCATTTTTTGGCAAACATCCAACAGTTTATTAGCACACTCTGTTGGTATGCTCTGGGAAAATGGATCCCTCATACACTGGGTGAATGTAAGTTGTAAAACCCCAAATGGAGGACAATTTATCAGTATCTATTGATATAGTCTCATATCAAATCTCATGTATGGTAATATCTCCAACCAGCACACTTACACTTGGGCAAAATGTTTGTGATAGCATGAGATTGGAAACAGTCCAAATGTCCATAATTAAATTAATTATGGTAGATCCATCCTTTGGAATACTATGCAGCCATAAAAAGGAATGAAAAAGTTCTCTATGAGTTGATGCAGAAAGATTTCTAAGATAAATGTTTAGGAAAAAAATAATCAAGGTGGAGAGAATTGTGTGAAACATATAAAAAGAATGCAAAAATAAGAAAAATATGTTCATATGTGCTTATATTTCCATAAAAAATGTTGGCCATATACAAAAGGAAAGAATAAAAATGATTACCCATAGGAATGGGTAGAGGGAAGGAATTTGGCAGTCAGGAGACAGGTCTTCACCATGAATATATTACTTACTTAAAGATTTAAGTAAAAACAAAATTTAAAATTAAATCATAATAAAGTTAATTATAAAGCACAGGCAGAAAAATCCTAGCTGTAAAGTTGGCATCACTTCAAAGATGAGGAGCACAGGAGGTCAAAGGTTGGCAAACTACCACATCTGGCCTGCTGACTGTCCTTGTAAATAAAGTTTTATTAGAACACAACCACCCCATTCATTTATGTATTGTCTATGACTGCTTTTACACTACATTAGTAGAATTAAGTAGTAGAGGCCATATGGCCCAGGAAGTCTAAAATAGTTGCTGTCTGGCCCTTTCCAGGAAAACATTTCAGCCTCTGCTCTACGTTGATATTAGGTCTGAATCAAGTCACAAATGGATAAGGAAAGACATCTTCCCCTCCCCTTACTCCATCCCTGCTTTAAAATACTTCTTTTACACATTCTCCCTGTTTTATTTATTTATTTATTTATCTTTTAAAGATTTTATTTATTTATTCATTTATCCCCCCTTTGCTGCTTATGCTCGCTGGGTCAGCTAACCACGCCATGTGGGCGGGCTTGCCTTCACCAGGAGGCCCCGGGAACCGAACCCGGGCCTCCCATATGGTAAACGGGAGCCCTACTGATTGAGCCACAGCCGCTTCCCTATTCTCCCTGTTTTAGATTCTTTGGAATTGTTCTACCTGATATGCACACTCTAGTGTAAATAACTCTACTCGCATTGCTTTTATCTCGGCTGAAATTCTCCATCTTATAGGTAGAGGAGAAATCTCCTTTGCTCTCAAGCATCCAGCCCTACTCCCTCCTTTCTCTCACAGTACCTCAGATTTCCTACAAGTAAGGCTTGTGTGGCATTGATCCTGCTCCAGGGCGTGGCCCTGACTGGCTTAAACCAATGACTATTTCTCATCCTCTTGGCCATGGCACTTGGTCAAGAACTGGCACATGATCTAAGTCAGGTCAATCAAAATCACTGCAACCCAATTTCAGTATTTTCATTTGAGCTATCAGGAAAGCTATGTATGTCTAAAGAAGTGAAGTGCGTAGGCCTGGAGCAATATAAAGTCAATGTGATCCTGGAAGGTGGGGGTGCTGGGGCCTTGTCAATAAGGCATAACAGCAATCTGGTAAGAAAATTTCTGAGAAAACGTTTGTTGTCCTTAAAAAAGGACAGATGTGACTAGTATATCCCCTGCCTCAAATGCCAATGTGATAGCCGGAGCTACAGCAGCCATCTTACAATAGTGAAGCAATGAGCAAGAGAATGAAAACCAACAAGAAAGGGAGTTGAGTATGTATTACCAGGTCCAGTTAGGAAAACAGAGCTACTCTAGGTATTTCAGGAATAAAGGATTTAATAGAGGAATGCTTACTTATACAAATGTTAGAAGATCAGAGGGAATTTGCCACCTGAAGGTCAGGAACAGGGAAGGAGACTTTGAAAACCTCAGCCTGAAGGACCAAAGCAGGTAGTCTCAAAAGCTCTCTAGGAAACTGCTACAGTTCCTCAATAATCTCCAAAAGAGTTCCCACCAACACTTAGTCTATAGCAGTGATGTGAGTGGTTCTCATACTTGAAAAAAAGATGCTGTGGATCTTACATTTGCTCATTCTTCTCCTTCTGTCTAAAACTACCTCTCCTTTTCTGTTTTCCAAATCTTGACTGAGCTCTTCTCATTGGTGAACTCTAACTTGGAACCATACGGGAAGAGGACCTGGGAAAAAAGGAGTTCCCAGCTCCTCCTATGCAGAGGAGACTGTAGAAGGGGTGAGGATGAATTGACAACTGACAATTCAGCACTGAGTAGAAAGACAGAAAATCTTGCAGGCACTGCTGATCAACTGAATCGATACCAGCAACCAACTTTCTCCAGATTTCCTGTTATGGGAGAAAATGAATCCCTATTTTTTAAACCATTGTTGACCTTCTGTAACCTGTGGCCAAATGCATCCCTATCAATGCACGTTCCTTCCCCAGAAAGTGGGCACAGATATGTGAACTGTCAAGATTGATAAAATAGAAAATTAATTTGCCTTATGTAACCCAAAATCTTAAAAGACTGGAATGTGTCTTTGTTTCAATGGCAGCAAATAAAGGTAAAATGTGATCATGCATCTCAGAACTAGATTACTGGCTTATTCCCAGATATACTCTGTGTGACTTTGTTTTTTCTTTTCCTGTTTCTATGGGACCCTTTCTACTCTCAAATCTCACTTGTCAAAATCCTACCTATTCTTTAAGTCTAAACTGGATGGCAGCCACTTCATGAAAGTGTCCTTGATTACCCACCTAGACGCAAGTTCTCTCTCTTCACAATGATCAAGGTAGAGAACCTTCTCTGCCTCGTACTGGATATTTGCGCTAGATTAGATCCTTTTTTTTTTTTTTTTTTAAACTTAATTTTTTGTTGTTGTTGGAGAAGTTGTAGGTTCAGAAAAATTACACAGAAAATGAAGAGTTCCTATATACCCTCCCATGCAATTTCCCTATTATTAACACTTTGTATTAGTGTGGTAACTTTGCTATAATTGATGAAACAATATTAATATAAGTAGCCCATTAATGATAGTCCATAGTTTACATTAGGATTTACTCTTTGTGGATTAGACGTTCATGATCATTTTATTCCTCTACACAAGTGTCGTCTGTGGGCATGGCTCTGTTTATTGGAGCACAGCTGCGCCCATTTGCTTAGGTATTGCCTATGGCTGCTTTGGCGCTACAACAACAGAGTTGAATAGTTGCAAGAGATCATATGACCCACAAAGCTAAAAACCCTTGCTATTTGGTCCATAACAGGAAATGCTGCAGCCCCTGTTTCATTGGATTACAAATTGGAGAGGGGAGCTCATTTATTATTTGTTTCTTTACCCTCCTGCAGCGCTCAGGCATTACCTAACTTTGCAATGGTACAAGTCACTGTCTTAACCCCTTTCTCAGCCAAAGTTCTCAATTAAAGTTATAGAAAAATTTCCCCCTTGGGAACCTGGGAATACACTAGCCTGGAGTAAAAGGACTACCTACCTAATTACCTTATGAACATTTTTGTACCAAGTAAATTACAAATATGGTACTGTAGTACACCCCTACTCACTCACTCATTCATAAAACAAATATTTACTGCTATGTACCAGACCCAGGGCTAGCGCCTGGAACTGGAGCGTGAAAGTACAGGTGTGGTCCCTGCGCTGTACTTTAGATTCCTCTCCTGAGGCTGCACAGAATGACCTCATAGAATTGCAGAGCTGCATGGAATTTAAGGTAATGCAGCTCCCTTTATTTTACAGGTGCATTCAGCAAGCTTTGATGACTTGCCCAAAGTCATTGGACTTACTGGCTGGACCTAATCCAGAAGCCAACTCTCACTGCTGGTCCAGGACTCCTACATATGAAAGGTCCTTCCGGTTCTGAGAGTTAGAGTTGAAATGTCAACATTAATCTCATACAGTGTTTTTCCAAAATATGTTCTGAGGACTAGGTGTTCCACAGTTCCGTTGATAGTTGTTAACAGGGGAAGGGATTCTAGGGTCAAACTGGTTTGAGAAATGTAGAGTTAAATCAAGCTACTGCAGGACTTTCCAGAGTCTTGAATATGGTGATGGTCATCATAAATTTCAAAGTTTTTATTTACATAAAACATGCAAATTTGTTTAGCTAGGAAAACTTTTTCTTTTTCTCTCCCCAAGTATTTCATGAGAGAGATTTATAAGGAGATGAGTGCTCCTTAGAATAGTTTTTTTTTTTTTTTTTTGGAAATATGGTGGGCTGTTTCTTTTCATCCTTGCAGATTATTTAGGTACATTTTTAGGGAAATCATAAGAGAAAGGTTGCTGGTAATCTTGTCATTCTTAATTCCCATTGTATTAGTTATCCATAGCTGTGTAACAAATTACCCCCAAACCAAGAGACTTAAAACAACAAACTTTAATTATGTCACAGCCTCTGTGGGTCAGGAATCTGGGGGCAGCTTAGTTGCACCCTCAGGCTCAGGGTCACTCACTAGGCTGCAGTCAACATGTCAGTTGGGGCTATAGGCATTTCAAAAGATCTTTTTCCAGGCTCACTCGTGGCTGTTGGCAGGCCTCAGGCCTTGCTGGTTGCTGGCCAGTGACAAGAGTTCCTGCCAACTGGGGTCTCTCTATAGACCTACTAACAATATGATTGTTTGCTTTGATTTCCCCAGAGGGATGGCAGAGAGAGAAACAGAGAGGGAGAGAGAGATCACTGTTTTATTACCTAATTTTGGAAGTGACATCACATCACTTTTGCCATATTCTATTTGTTAGAAGCAAGTCACTAGAGCTGATCCCTACACAAAGTGTGAAGAAAAGGAGAACAGGATGGTTGGGAGCAATTTTTAAAGCTGCTTACCACACCCACTCTCTGAGAGGTTTTCTTCCCATGTTAGCTGCCTGCTAGTTTATCAAGTGGACGTTTCAGTGAAACAGCATTCCTAAGTAGTGTTTGGTTTTAGACAGGCACTTTCCAGTTTAAAGAAACAGAAGCTTTCAGATGGGCTCAGGCCATGGATGTCCAGGGAGGTAAGTCTCATAGCCCATCTGTCATTGTGCTGGCTAGAGCAGTAGATCCAGGAGTATTGTTGAGAACCAGCATGAGTGCTTCCTGTGAGCCATGCACTGTTCTGAGTTCTTTTCACACATTAATGCACTTACTTCTCTTTCCAACCCCTAAGAAAGATGCTATCCTTATCTATGCTTTACAGGTGAGGATACTGAGGTTCAAAAAGGTGGAGTAACTTGCCAAAGGTCACGTGACTAAGAAGGAGTGGAGTCAAGAACCGATCCCCCCGGCAGTGTGCTCCACAGCCTGCGATCTAAACAGCAATACAATACTGCTTCATGACAGCACACCCAGGAATCCACAAGCCCAAGACTCGGTTTCTCCCTCTCTGCATCTCTCTCCACTTCTGAGACTATGGACCACCAGGCAGATACTGTTGGCAGAAGGGACTATTAGGAGTCGAGAAGTCCTCCAGTTGGGAAGTGGATGTGGCTCAAGCGATTGGGCTCCCGTCTACCATATAGGAGGTCCAGGGTTCGATTCCCGGGGCCTCCTGGTGAAGGCAAGCTGGACCGAGCAGAGAGCTGGAGCAGCAAGATGACACAACAAAAAGAGACACAGAGGAGAGACAATAAGAGACGCAGCAGTTCAGGGAGCTGAGGTGGCGCAAGAGATTGAGCGCCTCTCTCCCACTCCGGAAGGTCCCAGGATCGGTTCCCGGTGCTGCCTAAAGAGAAGACGAGCAGACACAGAAGAACACACAGAGAGCAGAAAACAAGTACAAAAACAATGGGGGAGAGGGGAGAAATAAATAAAAAACTTAAAAAAAAAAAAAAGTCCCTCAGTTACCAAATAGTTTAAAATGCCTGTTATATCCAGACGCTGGCAGCCCCCTATCCCTAGTGTGTATCCAGTATAAGACCATGTGTTCCTCTAGAAATGATGAAACCTTCTATCAGACCCGTGCCTTTCCTAAGTCACATTATTAGCACTTATATCTTTTTTTCAGGTACTAGGGCCAGGATTTGAACTTAGGACCTTGTATGTGGGAAGCCGGCACTCACGTTCAACCACTGAGCCACATCAACTCCCCTGAGTTGGTTTTTTCCATTTGTTTTCTTGTTGTTTGTTTTTGTTTTGTTTTGTTTTTAGGAGGCATTGGGAACTGAACTCAGGACCTCCCATGTGAGAAGCAGGTGCTCAACTGCTTGAGCCACATCCGCTCCCTTATATCTTTTCTTGAACACAATGTGAAATGCCAGCAACTGAAGATCAGTAATTTAGTCTTTTCTTCGTCTGTCTGGGTTCTTTTTTTCCTCTCAACGCCAGACTTTCAGAAAGAGTAGTCTATACCCCTTCCCTCCATGTCTTTTGCTCTGTTTCCTCCTTGCTTGCTGCCAGCTGTCCCCTAGGATGCCACTAAAATTGACCTGGCTAAAGTCACCCGTGAACTCTTGGTTGCCAAAAAAATAAGGTACACTTTTCAGCCCAAGTCACACTTCACTTCTGTACTCTCTCATCTTTGGTTGCTCTATCCCAGGCTCCTTTGTAGGCACCTCTTCTGGTTTCTTAATTTGGGAGTTCCTTAGGATTCTGTCCTCAATCCTTCTTCCAATCAGTCTAAATTTCATCCATGGCCATGGAGTCTCACCTTAGAAAAAAATCTTCCTTCTAAGCATCAGATCTCTTTAAGTGCCTACCAACAACCTCCTTTTAGATGTCCTAAAGAGATTTAAAACTTGACATGTCCAAAGCTGATCTGATCACCATCCCTACAAACTTGCTCCTTGTCCTGTTCTCCCCATTTCTGTCATTCTACCTCCCACCCAAATGGCCAAGCCAGAAACTCCAGCATCATCCTTACCCTCACTTCCTTTGTCTTCATCCCTATCATCGGTTTCTACAGATTCCACTCGTTCAAGATCTCTATCTGTCCCCTCCTCTCTTGGCCCTACCTTCTCAGTTTTGGCACCCATTTCTCTAGCTTGAACTTCTGCAAATGCCTTCTTGTCTCTCTCATTCTACTTTTTTTTTTTTTTTTGGAACCTCTATATGCTTTATTTTTGTATTGTTATTTAATTATGGTCTTGTAGTGCATTTATATATCATAATACCCTTATCCCTTAGCATAAGAACATTAAAGAGTTACAAGAAAATCATGCAGTTTTTTAATTTCTCCATTAATGTGGTTGATATCCACAATAGGCTTGCATTAGAAAGTTTGTTTTGCACTTCTGCATTACCCATATGACGCTTAAAATGCTATTCTTTTAAAAATTCATATTTAAAATATCCAGATTAATACATTAATCATTAGCAGAGAGCAGTGGCTGCAAACCAAGGTTGTCTATGATTTCATGCTTTCAGAGAAACAAGCAATCACTTGTGTCCCCGTGGTGGGCCAGAAGGTCCGCCTACGGAGGTGCCAAGAGAGACCTGGTGACCCTCACTCCTTCAGTAAAGGGGCTGTGCGGGAACCAGGAAGCGGGCGCTAAAGCGCCAGGATCGTCTGACAAGGGCCTTTCATTTCACAAGCCTTTCGCCATGCTGTCAGCTTCCAAGGAAGTAAACCCAGCGCTTCCTCACTTATCACATCCATCTCCAAGTCTAGGCCCTCTAGCTGATGATGTTCGTTCCTCCTCTAGGTCCGCTCCCATCTCTATCCACATTCTACAGTTTATGAACTGAATGACGGTTGCCAACAATAACACATCCTTCCCGTACCAGCTTTTCATCGCCTTTATTTAAATGGCTACTTGGCGTCTCCTCTGCAAGGGCTTGTCTCCCCCTTCACGGCCGGTTTACAATTCTCCGCATTTTTAGGTACTTCACGGCAAACCAGTCGGTCCCTGTGGCTGCCTGGGGAGGCCTCCTTCGGCGCCTCCCCTCCCGCTGCTCGGCTTTCTGGAGGGGCCAGGAAGCAAACAGCCCCCTGCCCTCGGCCGCAGGCGAAGGGTCTCACTCTACTTTTACCTTTTCCAAAACACCCTTCACACTGCTGTCAAAAGTTTTTCTTCTATGAACCAAGTCTGATCATGTTCTTATACAGTGACACCCAGCTGCTTATAGGCTAATATCTAAACTACTTAACCAGGTAGACAAGTCCTTGATAGTCTGGTTCTTATCTCCCTTGCAGCCTTATCTCCCAATGGACACTAATACTAAACCTTCTGTATTAATTCAAAGGACTTCCTTGTCCCTGCTTGGAATTCACCCCAATCTGGTTTCCTTGTGTCTGGCAAGCTCTGAATCACCCCTTAAGTTCCAGCCCAAATACTTCCTCTCCTCAGAAGCCCCCAGGTACACCTGCTTTACTTCTGATGTTCTACTGCTCTGCTCATCGTATTGCACCATTGTATTTTTTTTTTAAGATTTATTATTTATTTATTCCCGCTCTACCCCCAACCCCGTTGTTTTGTGCTCGCTGTCTGCTGTGTGTTCTTCTGTGGCTGCTTGTCTTCTCTTTAGGCAGCACTGGGAACCGATCCTGGGACCTTCCGGAGTGGGAGAGAGGATCTCAATCTCTTGTGCCACCTCAGCTCCCTGGTCTGCTGTGTCCTCTTATTGTTTCTCCTCAGTTTCTTTTTGTTGCATCATCTTGCTGCACCAGCTCTCCACATGGGTCAGCACTCTGTGTGGGCCAGCTGGCCTTTCACCAGGAGGCCCTGGGCATTGAACCCCAGACCTCCCATATGGTAGACAGGAGCCCAATTGCTTGAGCCACATCTGCTTCCCACCATTGTGTTTTTGAGTATCTGACTCCCTAGAGATTTGAACTCTGTGAGGACATAAAAGGCACCTAGCAAGAGCAAAAATCTCAAGTGCAGGGAGGCAAAGCAACTTGCTCAAGCTACAAGCACAGACTGGAAACCCTCTTTTTGTGTTGATGGGCTGAAAATTGAGAATTCAAGATGTTGCACTTTATTTTTATGAGTCCCTTAGTGGTTCCCCAGTAAAGTATTCCTTACAAAAGCAGCCTTGAAACCTCAGATATTGGCACAGGTACGCTGATGACATGTCTTACTAGACCTGTTCCAATGTACTCTCCAAATTGCAGCCTCAGCATTCTTTTCAAAACACACATCTAGATCGTCTCTCTCACAAACACCACATCCTGCTTAAAACCCTTTATGGCTTCCCATTTCTCTTAGGTTAAAACAAAACAGAACACCTCTTATCACCATCTACACTATTTGACTCAGTGTTGTAGTCATGCTCGCCCTCTCTTGGGGTACCTGTAGTGTCTCCCTGCCTCCTCCCACCAGCCCCACTGCAGGGCCTTTGCACATGCTTCTCTGCGGATGGCTCTTTCCATACTTCTTTCTTGCCCTCTTCCCCTGGTTCATTCATCCTCATTCCATCTATAGCCCTAGTGTTGTTTCCTCAGGGCAGTCTTTCCCACCCTTCCTGTATAGATCAAATCCCCCTGGTACCTTGTCATTTTTCATTTTGGTGCTTGACAATGAAATTATTTAATCAATACTCGTTTCCCTAGGCTTGTGAGCTCCATGAGGACAGGAACTATGCCTCTCATTGCCCTGTTGCATCTCAGTGCTTGCGTTGTGCTTGGCATATAGGAGGAGCTCCATAAATACTACTTGAATGAAGGAGTAAGTGAGAGTGAATGAATGGATGAAGATCAAGGGACTCTTCCTACTGTTTTTACCCTAACCACTACCCTACATCTGAATATGTTCCTTTAAATTTTACAGTGTTTTCAGATCAGGTATTTCATTTCAACTGACTTGTCAAAATAGGACAATAAAACAGAAATATCCAAATTACAAAATACATCTTTTTAAATTTTAGGCTGATAGAACTTTGGTTCATGGCACATGGGCAAAAATACTCGAATTATCATCATTTTGTCATGAACTGTTTTGGTTTTGAGAAAGAGCATGTCACCTTTCCATATAGATGGATCGGTTAATATTCTATAGTAATTCTCATTAAAATTTAGGTGTCCAATAAATTTTGGTTATTAAATTCTTGCTAGCAAGGTCTATTTCTGGAAACCTTTCCATCCTTTCCTTAATGAGACACTTTTTTTTTTTTTTTTTAAGGAAACAAGAGAAAAATTAATCACTTGACAGGTCAAGAGTAGCTGGAGCCATTAGTTTTAAAGAGCTTCTCCAAATTAAATACTCTTGTCCATTTAGCTAACATTTTTAAAAGGTCTATTTAAGCACCACCTCGTTTAAAATTTTAAAAATTACTTAAGAATTAAGTACCTTTACAGTTTGAACACATCCTTTTTATGTTCAAGTGTTATTTGTTTAGTAAAATGGACAATTAACTGTGAACTTACACGAAATTTTTAAAATTTATTCAAAGTTGATTATACTGAAAGCTCCATGCCTTCCACGAGGTTCATATTATTAGAGTCTCTTCACTCGTTTAAACTTGCTTTGTCCTCAGTTTAGTCTTATTATTTATTGACTTTTTCTTTATGAATTTCCAAAAATAATTTAGTAGAGTATGTGGGCAACCATACCGAGCCAGTTTCTTCTAGGGGGAATAGAAAGAAGGTATAAAAATAATATGTAGACGTGCAAAAAGTTTGTGTATAGGGATCTTCAGCTCGTTGTCATTTACTAAAGGGAGAACCGGGGAACAGCCTAAAGTCCAGTGAAAACTTAACAGTTGCACTCCTTTGAGGGAATGTATGCGGCCGTTAACAATGACTTCCTTCATGCGCCCCTATTTCCAGAGAACATCTATCACTTTTTGCAATCAGGGAAGCACAAGAAATGAAGAGAGGCGAGAGAAGGCAGCGCCTCGCCCGCTCCGCCAGCTCTTCCCGGTGCAAGGGGCGCGCCTGCCCGCTCCGAGGAGATTTTTCGTACAGTCGGGGACCCGGCGCGGCCAGTCGGCCGGATACAGTCGCCCCCACCCGGGACTCACTCCCGGCTCCTGGCGAGACAAGCCTGGGACAGCTGGTCGCCGCGGGCCGAGCCCACGCACCGAGAGCCAGCGCAGCGCGCCTGCGCGCCCGGTCACGTGGTGGGCGCTCCACGCAGAGCGGGTTAAAAGTCACGCCCACGGGGAGCCCACGAGTCAAGCTGGCCTGAGGTCGACCGACTCCCGGTCCCTCGGGCCGCCTCAGCCCCTCTGAAAGGAGCGCAGCCACCTAGCGTCCCTCCCCGCCGACCGCAGACGCGCGCGAAACGGCCTCTTTCAACTGACAATGAAGCCGCGGCCGCGCAGCTCGGCCGCTCTGGACCAATGGGCGCGAGGCCGGGAGCGGGTGGGGGGAGGGCGGTTGAGCCAAGCCCCGCCCCAGCTCGCGCCCCTATTGGCGGGCGCCGCGGCCCGGGGCCCGCCCCCTAACGGACCTGTCGCTTTGTGACAGGCGGAGGGGCCAGTTCCTGTTGGGCCGTGGGCGGAGCCAGCGGGAGGCTGAACTCCGCCCGGACACAAGGGAGCTCCTCCCCCTGCTCCTCACGGCGGGGCGGGCGCCGGGCGTGAGAGGGAATGTCATTGCTCCTCGGAGCTGTGGTGCCGCCTCCGACTGCTCCTTCGTCCCCGGCACCCTCGTCCCGTCGGCTTGCGCGGCCCCCGCAGCTGCCCTAGGGATACGGATGGCTAGTGGGGCGCAGGGGCCATCCGGGTTGAGAGACTGGCCGTCGCGGTCGCTGCTGAGGCGGAGACTCCCCGCCGCCGCCTCCACCCCCCGTACCCCGGCCTCGCGGCGCTGAGGGCGGGAGCGCGCCGAGCTCTTGCCTCCTCCTCCTCCCTTTTTCTTCCTCCTCCTCCTCCTCCTCCTCCGGGTCCCCGCCCAGCACATCTCGCTTCAGGCAGCGGCGGCGGCGAGGAGCGAGACCCGCCGCCGGGGCGCAACATGGCGGAGCCCTCGGCCCCGGAGAGCAAGCACAAGTCGTCCCTGAACTCGTCCCCGTGGAGCGGCCTCATGGCCCTGGGGAACAGCCGGCACGGCCACCACGGGCCCGGGGCCCAGTGCGCGCACAAGGCGGCGGGCGGCGCGGCGCCAGCGAAGCCGGCCCCCGCGGGGCTGTCCGGGGGGCTGTCGCAGCCGGCGGGCTGGCAGTCGCTGCTCTCCTTCACCATCCTCTTCCTGGCCTGGCTGGCCGGCTTCAGCTCGCGCCTCTTCGCCGTCATCCGCTTCGAAAGCATCATCCACGAGTTCGACCCGTGGTAAGTGCCCGCCGCCCCTCCCCCCCCCCCGCTCCGGGGGACACCGGGGACCCGGCCCCGCGCCGAGCCCCGCTCGCGTCCCGGCAGCTCGGGGCGCGCCCCCTGCCCTCGGGCGAAGTTTGCCCCGAGCAGCTCGAGACGCGGGCGTCGCGTCCCCGGGAGTGGGACCTTGACCCCTCCCCCTCCCCTACCCCCCCCTACCCCCCCCCACGCCCGCCACGGCGGGGCAAGTGGGACGACTCCCCGCAGGGTGGCCGCGGCCCCTCGCCGCTGCGCCGGGGAGCCCGGCCTGATCCCGGACTCCCGCACCTCCGCGCGCTCCCCGTCCGCGGCTTTCGCGTGCTTTTTCCTTTTTTTGCCGGCGACTTTCTGCAGGTTCCGATGGGCTCGGCCAGGGTTGCCTAGTTGTCGCTGGAGGTGCGTCCAGATGTGCGGGAAGGAGTGTTGTTGCTTCGGCTCAGCCTGGTAGTTTGTTTGCTGCTCTTACCGTTTCTCTTTCTGCCCTCATTGTACAGGAGGGGAAGAGAGTGGGATGCTGTAGGAAAGGAAATGTCCCTGCAAGAGAGCTGGAAGTGATCTGAAAGCGGGGCACTCTTATTTAGTACTAGGTATTTTTAAGAGTGGCTTTTTTATTTATTATTTTTTTATTTTTTAGCTCTTACGGCCTTTAAGTGCACTCAGCACCTCACTGTACCACAATCATCTCGTGTTGCTTTTTAGAGCAAGATCGCTATTCTCTGAGCCAAACTGTCACCCTTCGTGTGTAACGCACGATACCCGAGAGCATTGCATTAGTTCCTTTATTGGTCTCTGCAGGAAGGTTGGTGATAAGAGAACAAACAGTACCCCAGCGAAAGGGAGCCGTGGATTAGAATCCCGAAGTTGCACATAGTAGCAGGGACCGAGCTGAATGTTTTAGGAAATTACGCAATTCTCACGAGCACTTGCCAATTTAGATGCTATACTGGTCCGTGGATTATCCAGATGAGGAAGATTGTCCTTTTATTTATTTGTTTTCCAATTTGCCCAACCTGAGAAGTCTTTTTCGTGAGAATAAGCGCTTATATTAATGTAATTCATCTTGTAGACCGATCAGCCTTGTGTCAGTCTTAAAATTAGAACTAATTAATCTTTAGGATATTTGTTTTATCATCTGATACTTACTATCTCTTAAGTGTATAGATAGTAAATATTTTTATTAAATATTTAACACCAGATTGAAGTTCTGATGTGGAGGAAAAAATTGGTAGCGCATGATCTACTAAACACCAGACGGGCCCCCACTCTGGGAGAATTCAGTTTAAACAGTTAATTACTCTGACAGTTTTCTGTGAAATGTTTTAATCCCATTTTAGAGGTTTTGATTTTTTTCTAATACTAGTTTTTTTTTTCTTGTTTTTAAATACACTTTATATTACTTGGAATCAACAGGAGCACATAAATTAGTGTGGATTATGAGCGTTAAGAGTATCTGTGAAGCCTTATTAACTAGATAAAGTATTCTTAGGTAGTCTTCGCTTTTAAACACTTAAGCAAATGACGTAAAAATGAAATTGGAACCAGAAAATGAAAACTGCTAGTATTTTACTGAGCAGTGTGAAAAGAGAAAGTTCCATCTTCTCAGATTAAAAGAGCAGAAATGCATGACTGACCAAACATTACCGGTAGCAAAAATTAATGAATAATATTTCTGGAGAGAATTAGTTTTACAAATGGAAGACTGAACACTGTTTATTAGTTACTCTGGGGCTGATATTAAGGATTGCAGGAAAATTCACAACTGAACGATGAGACTTATTTTGTCATTTTCCTTATTTTGAAGGAAGATTAGAAATCCACATCAAATCAGCCAAAGATCATTACTAAAATTGAGTAATGTAATCATGAAAAGGTCTATCAGAATCCTCCACAGGATTTTTGTCAAATCTTTAAGTATGACAAAGATTTAAAAGTTGATTTCTCTCTCCAGTTTCTATAATATGCTTGGAGGGGTGACTTTTGCATTCACATGAAAATTTGTTTCCGTTCTATTTTTCTATAAATATAGAAACATTTTTCTGACACATTGTCCTTTAACTCCAAAACATTTGAGTTTTAATTCGTATGTGCTAAAAGTGTATACACCTCTTCAAGTCTTTGAAGACCTACTTAGCAGATCTAAGTATTCTGCTTACTGACTCATGTTTAATTTTTATTTTTCATTATATTCCTGATTAAGTTTTTAATGCTCATAATTTTAAATAACTCTGATTAGTAGTAAACAGACTTATAGGCATTGTCCTTAATTCCTTATTGTGAATGGAGATTTATAAATCTAATACAATGTCTTAAGTATAATTCAGATAGGTGACTTAGTGAGAGAATCAGGTTCCAGACAAAAAAATACCCCTTGTTTTGGCCACTGCTGTTTCTCTTTTTAAATCTTTTGAAGCATTCAAGCAGTTAAGCATCTTTTTCTTAACATCATTCTTGGAAATTTTTTGAAAGTAGGGGGCAG
This sequence comes from Tolypeutes matacus, assembly GCA_026826555.1. Taxonomy (NCBI): domain Eukaryota; kingdom Metazoa; phylum Chordata; class Mammalia; order Cingulata; family Chlamyphoridae; genus Tolypeutes; species Tolypeutes matacus. Next base: position 15,517,017 of record JAKSZT010054202.1, read on the forward strand.
GGGTGGATTCCTTGTCATTATTACTTTGGATTTTTAAAGCAGTTTCCCCCCAAAGCTACTAACTTGTCTACAACACTAACTGTTCCACCATTTCTCTAGTGTTATACTAGTATGGGTGTCTGTCAGATTACCATTTTATCATGTAGCAATGACATGAACCTTTAATAATATTTGAGTGTTCCTTTCAGGCTCTTTAGCTACAAAATAATCTATTCTGGCCTGCCCATACCTTCCCTCAACTCCTTTTTCTGTGCTTCTCTCACTGGCTTCATTTCCCAAGTCTTTAGTGAAAAGTTTATTTTCTCTATTTAATTGTGCATTATTTCTGTAAATTTCACAGTAGTTCTTCAATTTTGTAAGGCTCAAAGTTAGCTACCCAAAGTGACTTACTGCCACAGTTATGTTTATTTTTAAATTTGTCACCCAAATTATTTTTTAAATCTTACCAACTGTTATAAGGGGTGGTGTGTGATGTTGAATATTATATAGTTATTGAATTTAAAAGTACACTACACTTATTTAGAACTTAGTAACATTTTTAGTAAGATCTCTTTACCTCTTCACTTCAGTAATTCCTTCCCTTATCAGTTGAGTTGATCATACATGAGAACACAGTTTGAGAATCTGTTGTCTGTACTTGCCAAATATTTGGTTTAGTTAACCAACTAGTTTAACAGCACCCAATTTTATCCTCCTTTTGTCTGGAACAAAAGGTAGTTTTTACTTATTTTTGTTGTAACTGTTAATACTTTTACATTGTATTAACTAATCATCTTTTCCAACAAATTATCTTGTTAAATTGTGGTAGCTTTTCCCATAGAGGCAGTGTAAAAGCTCTCTATGTAAGGCGAGCTGCTCTTGTCCTTGCCTTCACAGGTTGTGGTGGGTTATCCCTAGAGCCCTAGTGAGAGAGAATTCTTTGATTCTTGGATTTGGCTACAAAAGAGTAGCAGGTGACTTTTTGCAGGGCTGAAAGCTATAGTTAAGAGTTAAAACTTGGAATGTAATTTGTCCAAAGACACTGGCATAAATAGGTTAATTAGTATAAATAGATGTTTTCAAAGGAATGATAAACCTTTTTGTAAGTTGGGGGCTACTTTCTGTACTTTGAGGGCTCCATGTTTTTCTTCCCTTTGCAGATGACAAAAAAAGGCTATTGACCTCGATTCTGAGGAAGACAAAATGGATAACAAACCAGTTTAGAACACAAGTGCCCCCAAATCTTAAAAAGTCACTTTGTAGAATCATTAGCAACAGTTGCACTTCAGAATAGGTAGACTGTGCTGATTTCATGGTAATTAAAAAAATTTCGAGCTGTGAGCTCTGCAGTTGTACTGTTATAAGTACATGTTGGGGAGTGGGTAGGAAGTGCCTTGATGGTACTGGACCTCCTCCTATGTGAACTAAGTGATGGCTCCTGTAGGTAGTAGTCATGGGCTTCATGGGCATATAATCTGCCCTGGAGTAGTTAGGATCTATCATCAAAGACCTTAGAACTTTTTCTTTCCCTTTCAGGTGTTCATATCTTGAGGGCTAACTTGGGTAGGAACACAGGTCCCTTCCTACCATTAGTGGTTTGCATAAAGACACCTTTGGTTGTAGACCAAGCATTAGAAACTCCTTAGCACAAAGATTTATGTTATGGCCTTTGACCCAGTTGTTTTAAATATGGGATAACTCACTAACCTGTCTCTACCTAATATATCTCTGGTTTTTATGCTCTCCATAAGTTTTGAGTCCTTTGGGATATGAGCAAATGTTAAAACTTCTCTTCATGGTAATATCTTCTCTTAGTATTCATCAGTACATATGTGTTCTCAAAAATAATGAAAAGATTAATTTTTTTGAGTGACTAAATCATATTTTTTTCTCTGTTTACTTTGAAAGCTTAATTATCTTAGGAAGGGGCAGTATTATAACCTGAATTATAAAGCACCCGACAATGCTACAGATCTGTTTATATTGTTAAATTGTTATTTTATAAAATATTTCAATCTTACAGAAAAGTTGAAAGCATTTTACAGAAAAGTTGAAAGCATTTTGTAATGAACATTCATATACTCATCACCTAGATTCTAAAATTAACATTTTACTTGCTTTATCATATCTTTTCATCTTTCCATTCCTACTTTTAAATCTTACTTATAGACACACTGATAGTACATTGTTCATTGTAATCCAAAGAATGTTATCCTTGTTTCCCAACTTCATTATAAAGAGGCTCTCTTATTTCTGCATAGCATTTATTTTCTGTAAAACTTGAACATAATATATATATAAATACTGTTTATATGTCATCCTCAGTTGGACTGCAGGTTAGGATCAGATTCCATCCTAGTTTTTGGTTAGTGGCTTACCTGAGTACATTGTAAATCACTGTATTAGCTTAGGTCTGTTATGTGACTTGACTTTGCTGGACCTGGTGTCTCAGTAGAAACTCCGAAGTAGTCAAAAGGGTATTGATGTTGGTCTTATTAGACTTATTTGTATGGAAACCCTAAATTATTTTGAATTATTAGAATAGGCAATTATTGGTCGGCCTCTTGTTTACTAAGTCTTATAAATTTCAGTGGTTAATCTGCTACTCCCATCTGCATCCCTTTGTCTGCTTTATCTGATTTTGGTAGATACTTGTTTTTGTTGCTGATTTTATCCACTTATTCATGAGAAGGTTTCTCTGTCCTTACCCTACCTACTTCTGACCATGAACAATTTCCAGGAACTTAGAAGTTGATGGAGAGTGGCAATACAGTAGGATTTATTTGTTTATTTTTTATTTTTTTAATGGAGTGTTTTAGGTGAAGGTAAAGGTTGGGAAAGATAGGAGTAATTGCCCTAGAAGCTCCCATAGTAAATAAAAGTAGGTTAACTTGCCAAGAAACTTAACAATGATTTAGAATTTTATTTTATTTTTTGGAAAAGTGATTCCATAGTTTTAAATGAAAGACATCTAAGCATATTTTGGTGTATGACCTCTACATAAGTTGGTGATTGCCTCTGTGTTGGTCAAGTTTGTGCTATTTGTAGATAAACCAATTTCTAAAGAATTGTGACTGGTACACTAAATTGTGAGCATATCATCTGTGACCATTTTTTTTCTGTGTAAGTATTTTTTTTTTTTTTCATTTTAAAAACAATTTATTGAAGTATATCATTGCTACATGAACATACATAAACACTAAGTGTATAGTAAAAGTTGTGAACTTAAAAAAACAAACATGCAAACCATCATACAGGGCTCCCATGCATCACTCCACCACAGACACCTTGCATTGTTGTGAAACATTCATAACAAATTATGAAAGAGCATTGGCAAAGTATTACTACTAACTATAGTCTGTATCTTACATTTGGTGTAATTTTCTCCTAACCCACCCTATTATTTTTTTGTCCATAAGCCATATATTTTATCTAAAGTGTACAGTCAGTGGTACTTGGTATAATCATTGAGTTGCACATTTATCACTTCAGTCAATATTAGAACATTTTCATTACTCAAAAAAAAAAAAAGAAAAAGAACCAAGCCACTATCACACCCATATGTTAACCCTACTAATTACAAATCCTATAATGTGTTTTCACCATTTCTATTCATTTCCAAACATTTACAGTTTTTTTTTTTTTTTTACCAGTTCTGCACAGATTAGGCCTTAGCTTTCTATTCTCTAACCATATTCTTTTCTCTGGTGACTTAATATTCTAATATTAAATCCATGGTTGTGCTCATTATATTTGGTTCATAATAACAAAATCCTTGTCCTTTTGTGCTTGGCTTGCTTCACTCACCACAGTGTCTTCCAGGTTCATCCATGCTGTCAAATGCTTCACAACTTCATTCCTTCTTACAGCTCAATAATATTCCATCGTGTGTATATACCACAGTTTGTTTACCCATTCTTCATTGATGGGCACCTGGGTTGTTTCCATCTTTTGGCAATTGTGATTAATGTTGCTATGAACATCTGTCTATTCGTGTCACTGCTTTCATTTCTTCTGAATATATACCAAATAGTGGTATTGCTGGGTCACATGGTAGATCTATATCTGACTTCCTTAGAAACTACCAAATAGACTTCCACGGTGGCTTACCATTCTGCATTCCCACCAACAGTGAACAAGCGTTCCTATCTCACCACATCCTCTCCAACACTTGTAGTTGTTTATAGTGACCATTCTAGTAGGTGATATTTTATTGTAGCTTTGATTTGCATTTCTTAATAGCCAGTGATGCTGAACATTTTTTTCATGTGTTTTTCGGCATTTGTATTTCTTCTTTAGAAAGGTCTTCTGCACATTTTTTAATTGGGTCATTTGTCTTTTTGTTGCTGAGTTGTAGGATCTCCTTATGTATCATGGATATTAGACCCTTGTCAGATGTGTGATTTCCAAATATTTTTTCCCACTGAGTAGGCTGCCCTTTTACCTTCACAAAGTCTTTTGAGGTGTAGAAGTGTTTAATTTTGAGGAAGTCCCATGTATCTATTTTTTCTTTTGTTGCTTGTGCTTTGGGTGTAAGGTTTAAGAGACCCCTACCTATTATAAGTTCTTGTAGATGTTTCCCTACATTATGTTCTAGGAGTTTTATTGTCCTGTCTTTTATGTTTAGGTCTTTGATCATTTTGAGTTGATTCTTGTATAGGGAATGAGGCAGGGATCCTTTTTCATTCTTTTGGTTATGGATATCCAGTTCTTCCAGCACCATTTGTTGAAGAGACTGTTCTGTTCCAGAAAAGTGGACTTGGTAGGCTTATTGGAAATCAGTTAATCATAAAGGTGAGGGTCTATTTCTGAACCCTTGATTCAATTCCATTGATCAATGTGTCTATCTTTATGCCAATACCATGCTGTTTTGACCACTGTAGCTTTGTAATACACTTCAAGGTCAGGGAGTGTGAGTTCTCTGACTTTACTCTTAATTTTTAGGATGTTTTTGGCTATTTGGGACCTCTTTCCCTTCCAAATAAATTTGATAATTGACTTTTCTATTTCTATAAAGTAAGCTTTTGGAATTTTGATTAGTATTGCATTAAATCTATAAATCAGTTTGGGTAGAATTGATGTCTTCACAAAGTTTAGTCTTCCAATCCATTAACACGGAATGTCTTTCCATTTATTTAGGTCTTCTTTGATTTCTTTTAGCAATGTTTTGTAGTTTTCTGAATACGGATCCTTTACATGCCTGGTTACATTAGTTCCTAGATATTTTGAGTCTTTTTGTTGCTATTATAAATGAAATTTTTTGTGTGTGATTTCTTCCTTAGCTTGCTCATTACTAGTGTCTAGAAACACTACTGATTTTTGCATGTTGAGCTTGTATCCTGCCATTTTGCTGAACTCATTTTTAGCTCTAATAGCTTTGTTGTAGTATTTCAGGATTTTCTAAATAAAGGATCATGTCATCACCCAATAGTTAGAGTTTTACTTACTCTTTTCCAATTTGGATGCCTTTTATTTAGTTTTTCTTGTCTAGTTGGAACTTCTAGCACAATGTTGAGGAACAGTGGTAACAGTGAGCATCCTTGTCTTGTTCCTGATCTTAGAGGAAAAGCTTTCAGCCTCTCCCAATTGAGTATAATGTTGGCTGTGGGATTTTCATATGTGCTCTCTATTATTTTGAGGAACTTTCCTTCTATACCTATATTTTGAAGTGTTATTATCAAGAAAGGATGCTGGATTTTGTCACATGCCTTGTATCTTAGTATTGCTGGATAACTTTAATATATCTTCTAAGTGGTAGTAAATGCTTGGTTTTTAACTGTCTTAAAACATTTGATATCCTAGAATTGAGGAGACAATGTAACATCTTTTTTTCTTCAGATAAAAAATATTTCAAATCAGTATTCCCCCCCAAGGATTGAATAATACAAGTCTGCCTGACTCCAAAGTCTATGTCCTTTTTGTTGCACCTGCTGGCTTCCCAAGGCAGGCTTAAATGAAAGTGTCCTCCATTTAATTTGTGTTTTTTGAATCAGCTTCCCTGATTTAAGTTTAGCATATTGACCTAACAAAATGCCTGGTCACAATCTGTGCTATGAACTAGTTGGATGATGGCTAATTACTTTGATTGTCTTGATGTAGGAAAGAGGAGTTGAACATGGCTTGAAGTTTTTTAACCTTAAATGACTAGAGAAATTTTCAGAAACAAGTAGTAAGGGAATAACTGAATGCGAGGAAAAGATGATTGAATCCAAGTGAATGTTCTCATTTTGATTTATTTTATAGTAAAAAGTTTATATGGGGAGCAGATGTAGCTCTGTGGTTGAGTGCCTGCTTCCCATGTACAAGGTCCTGGGTTCAATCCCTGGTGCTTCTTTTAAAAAACAAAAAAGTTATAGTAATGAGATTGGAAGTCTTAAGCAATCCCAGATAAGGAAAATGTGAGGTGGACAGCTATGTACTTTCAGAGTAGACTCAGAATTCTATAGTCTAAAGGATTTTTATAGTATATCTTGGCTTGTGTTCCTGTATTATGGACAAAGAAACTGAGCAATGGAAGGATGAAATACTTTTTCCAAGGTAGTATGGTTATAGCTTGGTTAGATTTTTTTCTATTCTCTTTCTACCTGTTACCTGCCGGGGGGTGGGGGGGGCACAGTTTGAGAAGTTGTTTGAAAATCGTTGCTTCCAAAGATGAGGGGAAGCTATGTTCTGCCACTCACTTTAGATTTTCAGTATTGGAAATGTTAGCAGTTTAAATTTAGCTATGCAAACTAATAGAGCTTTTCTGTGAAGTTTGACTTCTTTGGAATTGGTGATTTAAACAAAATATGTGCATTGGTTGCCTGTAATCTCAAGTTAATAATTTAGGTTTTAAACCTTTATTCTTTTTGGCTTTTTTTTGTTCCTATGTATCTAAAGGGAAATGTTGTTAAATAGGGACATAGTTTTAAAAACTTTAGTAGAGTTAAAAGATTAACAATTAATTGGTAACCCAGTTGATAATGTTTCTTTTGGGGTTTCATTTTAATTTCATACCTTAGATTTTTATTAGCTGTTCTTAGGTAGTTAAACATTCTTCTCTACAGTGCAGTGTTTTCTTTAGTGATATCTAACAATCCCTTTACTTTCAAAAGACTGCACTTGGTAGTTTTTAAACTTCAAATATTGGGCTTCTCTCTCTCTCTCTTCATAGATAGGTGGATGGATAGATGATGAGGCAGTTTGGAATATATATGCCAATAGTATTGTGGATGGTAAAAACTTATATTGTTTTCCTTGCCATTTAAAAAAGTAAAATATGTTTGGTAATTTGTAGTTAATTTCTAAAGTTCTAGTATTTGCACAGTTTAAAGTATTGTTTTTTGTTACTGGCCAAATTTGTCTTAAGAGGAACATAGGCTATAAATTGATGGAGTGGAGTTAGAGAAAAGGATCATGGAGAAAGGATCATAGAGAAAGTCACTCGTAACAACCATGCTTACTTCATGCCTATTCTTAAACCACCAATAACTATTGTAAAGTAGAGTATGCCTTATATAAGTTATATTTACTTGTGCAAACCACAGCAAAAATAATGAAGTACTGAATTATTGAAAAGCAGCATTCTTGTAAAATCTTTGAAATATTCTTTGAAAAATAAGTCTTAAATATTTATATAAAAGAGCCAAGAAATATATTCTGCAAATATATATTATTATTTTTATTATAGGTGAGAAGGTGTTCAGCTTCATTCTTTAAATTTTTTTTTCTTTTATGGTCAAATATACTGCAAAATCTATAAATCTACTAATATATAACATATACTGCAAAATCGATAAATCTAATATATAATAAATAATTACAAATTCTCAAGTGGCCATTGACAAATCAAGAACTAGAACATTACCACCACCTTAAGAAATCTTGATGTGTGCTTTCTCAATCTTCCCCTCTTCTGTGCATTCATAAATACTATAATTTAGTTTTGCCTGTTTTGAAACTATAGATAAATGGAATTGTAGCTTTTGTGCCTTGCTTTTTTTTTTTCCCCCCCATTCATCACTGGTTTAAGATTCATCTTTGTTGGTCAAAGGGTTTTGAGAGTATGTGGGCAGTAAAATTCAGCAAAAACTTCAGGAGGTTGCCTGCTTTTTTCTAGCCATAAGTACCATAGAGGAGGGAAGGAAAAGGCTTTCTTCTCTTCATTTGAGATAAAAATTTATCCAAAAATTGAACTCTTGAGCTAGAGATAAACTTTGTCCCAGATGAGTTTGACAACATTTTTAAAGATACAGGCCAGAGAGATCAATCTTTAAACAGACACTAGAATAAAAGGAAGATGGGTGCAGGGAGGAGACAACTGTCTTGGAAAAGACAAATGATAATCAGATAAATGCAAAATGACTAGTTTTTAAACTATGGCTTTTGTCAGCTGTTGTTCATTTTAAAGTGCATGTTAAAATTGGTAGAAGGAAGAGATAGTGGGGGAAAGAAGTGGTTGGAGGTTAGTTCTTAAAAGAACTAAGGAATGAGGAGGAAAGAGTATTGTTTACTCTGGCTTGTGAGTATGTGATTTGTGTGTGTGTATATGTATCATGGGATCTTGAATATCTTTTACATTGGCTTCTGTGTTGCTTTCTTCTGCCAGTCCTCATGGCTCCCACTTTTAATGTTTCCCATTCCATTATTTCCTTATTGATTTAGTCTTCAGGAAGAATGAAAAGGTGTGGATGGTGGGTGTATCCTTTCAGAGACTGTCCTCATGGGATAAAAAGTTTCATTTGAATGATGATAAAGAAAGGTCATGGGACTTTATGTAGGTATGAGAATTCTGTATTATGTATTAGTAGGTGACTCTGGATATTGGAAACGTGACTCCAGCTTAGCTTTTTCTTTTAATTACAAACTATTCTTAAGTGCAATAAACATGAATGCTGTCTAATGCATTTCTCTTTATTGGTTAGAATGATTTTGATCAACTTTGGTGGTATTTTTCTGCTGAGTGTTGGTATGGAACTACTTTAATAGATGACAGTTGGTTTCTTTTGTAACAATAATGGACTGTTAAATCAGTTAATTCATAGTTGATTGAAAAATTTAAATCTAGTGCTGCCTTTCTTTGAACTAGTACTACAGAATTGAAACTTAAAGTCTAGTGTCATAAGATATGCACACATAAATATCTCTTCTCCAAATTCCATGTATTACATGTTAAAGAGAAACATAAATGACTTGAATTAGGCTCTGTTTGTATAATTATTCAACTTAATGATTTAAGCTATTTTAACACCTCTAGTGTTTCTCTCCTTTGAATTCCCTGGGGAGATGAAAATACTTTTCTGCAAAGTGTTACCTGTCAGGAAACATGCTCAGGCATACTTCTTATAGCTTATCTGCCTTAGATACAGAGGTGCAGGTTCAGATTTTATTAATTCCAATATTAAGCAGATCTTTTTTTTTTTTTTTTAAACAAATCTATTTTATTCGTACATATTAACAAAGTTAACAAAGCATACAATTCATTCAGTGTGTACAATAATAGTATTTGGTATAATCTCATAGTTGTGCATTCATCATTTCAATCATTATTAGAGTATTTTCATTATTTCAACAATAATAGTAAACAAAAAATGACAAACAATAAACAAGAAAATTCCTCACCTCTCCATATCTCTGTTTCCACTTCTTTTTTTTATTTTTTTTTAATTTTATATATATATATATATACACATATATATATATAAATATATTTTAAAAGGTGCTTAGATTACTGAAAATACTACACAGAACCCCCTGGGGTTCCCATGTTGCCCACCCCCCACACCTCCCACCACGTCCCACACAAACATCTCCCACAAGTGTGGCCCACCACCCTCAATGGACTTACACATTCTGGGGCCTTGCCACCAACCCTAGACCACAGTTCACATCGTAGACCACACTCTCTCCCACACAGTTCTGAGTGGTGTGTGCTGATTTAAAATGGCCTACATCCGTTGCCACAACGGTACTCAGGACAACCTCCAAATCCCAAAGAACCCCTGTATTTCAACTACTCGTCCCCTCCCTGCCCCAAAAGTGTCAAGTGGCCACTGGCTCCACCTCATTGTTATAATTTCTTCCATTGCTCGAATCACCATATGTGTACAACAATACCATCAAGTCCACTCTAGCCCATAGTTCTCCCCCCAATCCTGAGGGGACTGGGATGGTGATGTCCACTCCACCTCCAAGTGAGAGAGGGCTTATATCCCATGGATATGGTGGGTGGGATGATCCTGCCTGCAGATGCAGGCCCTCTCCATTCCCTGGGATGTCCATTGCCCATCGTTGTCTCCTCACCAGGTGACTTGGATGAGTCCATTGAGCTGTAGGGTAGGAGTTGCAGCCCTACCGAGATTCCACACACACCTGGCACATAGGTAGGCCAGAGGCTCCAGTCTCTGGAAGTATACCTAAAAACTTCTGCATCACATATAGGTTTGAATAGAAGGGACTGATGAACCATGTGCAGGGAGGACTTTTTTGAGTCCAGTTCTGTCACTCTCAGGAGCACAGATTCCAAAGTAGAGCCCACTGATAAGGCATCAGTCTCTGGGGCTATCCCCACTTATATAGGACCTGGGTGTCTCCAGAGCTCTAAGGAGCCCCTCTGTGTGGGGTGATAGGCACTTAGATGTTCTATGAGCTCCTGCTGAGGTGTGCGTAAGAGTTACCTCTGGGATGACCTCCCGACTCTCTTTGAAGTCTCTTAGCCACTTGAACTCATTTGTCTTTACCTTTTCCCCCTTTTATTCAAGGTCTTTTTCCAGTTGTGTTGCCAATTGGCACTTGGTATTAATCCCTCGTTGCCAGGGAGGCTCATCCCCGGGAGTCATGTCCCAAGCTGGGGGGAAGGTAATGCAATCATATGCTGAGTTTGGCTTAGAGAGAGGCCACATTTGAGCAACAAGGAGGCTCTCAGGTGGCAACCCTTAGGCACCCCACAACTGCAGGCTTAAGTGTCAGTTACAAGAGCAAAGACTCACAAGAGTAGTCATCAATAAAAAGAACACATCATTGGGTCATCCTCTTTTGACAGATACTGTCCCTGTGCTCAGAGGACTATTGCTGCTCCCTTGGAGACTGTGGCAGAGCTCTCCAGGCTAGGAATTCAGATTCCCTCATTTATTGTGTGATTGTCCACCCAACGTGACCATGCCCCATCTTTTGATCTTTAGAACGATTTTGTATATCTTCATGTATATTCGGATGAACTAATTCCCATGAATCCCCCCTCCCAGACACCCACCACCAATAATCCCCTGCAGTACCCATTGTAACCCTTCTGTGATCCAAATCCTCCATTAACATGTAGTCCATAAAATAATCAAATACATTTACTAGGAAAAAGAAACAACGATGACAACTATGATAAGCTTACATGCAAGAGACAAACATAAGGAAACTCAGGAGAAAAAAAAAGAAAAAAAAGGAAAAAAAAAACAAGAAAAAAAAAACAAAAACAAATAAATGAACAAAAAAAAAAACAGAACAAAATATAATTAGCGGATTGGGACATTCAAAAAAATGGGCAAAAAAATATTAAGCAGATCTTAACTTCAGTTACATTTTGTTTAGAACTGTTTCTGTTCATATGGCTAAAAAAGGCCATAGACATTTTGAAGAAGATTTTAACACCTATAATGTAAAGACACTCAAGAAGACTTAATAGTTTCGTGAATGTTTCTTCCAAATATAAATAACTCTTATTAGGAGTTTTATCTCAAGTTTTAACTCACTAGTTACGGAATGTTCAGTTAGAGAAGACAGACTAGCTAATATCCAAAAACTATGAATTATAAAAATTTTGGTTAATTTCTGATGATAGATGAAAAAAAAAAGTCAGAAGTAAAAGTAAAATTTAGAAGATGGCATTTTGTTTGAACTTGAGAAATATATCCTTATATGGAGGAATAGTAAGAATTGAAATTGTCATTGCATACATAGGCATTAGTTAGGATCACGCAATTGAAATGATCCATTTGGTTTCATGGCTCTTGATTTAACTTTGTGATTTTAGGTAACTAATATACAAATTAAGCAGCATTTTGGGGAGCCATCACAGCTCTGATCTCTGAACTTTACCTTAAGAGGTTAAAGGATTCTAAAGAAAAATACTCATTAGAAGTGAAGTAAGTGGCTTATCTCCATTTTTAAAGTGTCTATTCATTCCCAATCTATGTCCAGTTATTGGGAGGATCATTTAAAAGTGTAGATCTTGAGAGTTAAATAAACCAAGACATAAAGTCTTTTTCTTCTTTTACTATGGATTGAATGAACCCTAACAAAATGACGGGTCAGCCTCTTATACTATTATTCATATAAAAGCAGTATTACTGTGAATCCTGAAACTGATATGCTGTAATGATCTCACAAGATGTTTTTGCTTAAAAATGATGTGTACTTTTAAAATTTTTAAAGAAATCTCTATTCATCAGTGTGTCCTTAAAAATCTATCACAGTGAGCAGGGTTTGTTGAATATATTGACACTTAAAACATTACGTATGTTCTTAATTTTAAAATTTTAATCAAATTGCTTCATGGGAATATAATTTCAATACTAGGATCATTTTTACTATAGATCATAGCTAAAGAAAACTTTTATTTTAATATGCTAAACAGCCTTCTTGCATTTGACAGAACAAGATAATAAAACAATGTGAGATAGATGAAATAAATCTTATTTTAAAACTTACATGAAGTCCAGCCATATCCAAATTAGAAAAATGGCCTTGAGGAGCAAATAAACATCTTTAAAATAAAGATGTTTTTTGAAGATTGTTAAAATGAGTTAGTCACTTCATTAGAAAGGAGAGATTTTTAAAGAGAATTTGTGTGTTTGATGCTATAACTGTTGATGTGAATTACAATGTAAGATAATGTTATATAAATAATTTTAATAAATTGAACTATATTTAAAATGCAACTTGCCTACAAAAGAATATATATACCAGATATAACGCTGAAAGCTAATGATTAACACCTGTAAACTTCCTATCACCTACAGAACCAGAACATTACCAATTTCATTACATTTATCTGTGTTCCTTTACTAACCTATCCCCTTGGTTTTCATCTTAGCACTAGGAAACTACTATCCTGAGTTTTACTTAACATTCCTTTACCATATATCTATATTCTAGGAGGTGCTGGGGATTGAATCCAGGACCTCATACATGGGAAGCAGGCACTCAACCACTGAGCTACATCTGCTCCCCAATGAGAGCTGGTTTTTGCATTTGTTTTGTTTTGTTTTGTTTTTAGGAGGTACTGGAGATTGAACTCAGGACCTCATACATGGGAAGCAGGTGCTCAACCACTTGAACCACATCTGCTCCCCTGCCATATTTTAAAAAAAACAAAACTCATATGTATGTATCTGTAAAACATATTGCTAAATTTTGCTTACTTTGAAGCTTTAAAAATAGTATTATCCTATATGTAGTCTTTACTTGAATTTATACGTTTACTAGTTGATAGACATTTGTTTTTTTCCCAGTGTTTTGCTATTATAAAAAGTGCTGCTATGAACATTTAAAAATGTTTTTTGATGCATCTATAATCATATTTGCAAGAGATATATCTGGGAGTAGAGTTTTGTCATGTGCTTCAGTTATTTATAGACATATATCACACCACCCCAAAACTTAGTGACAAAACGTAATTATCTCACAATTTTGTGGGTTGAATGGGAGGTCCTTGTGTTCCATGGTGTCAGCTCGGGTGCTGGGATAACTACAGTCATCTGGAGTCTCAACAGACTACAGTCAGCTGGAGCTCAGACACCTGAGATGCCTGGACAGCTGGAGTCATCTGGGCAACTCAACTGGGGCTTTTGCCCAGAGGACCTTGATTCTTCTCCCTGTGGCTGCTTGGGCTGCCTCATACCATGGCAGCTTGGTTCTAAGTAAGAGCATCCCAAGAGGGAGGAAGCTGCCAGGCCAATTAAGACCTGGGCTCAGAATGGGTACAGTGTCAACTTCTCTGCCATATTTTATTGTTCAGCATAGGCACAGGCTTAGCTCAGAGGCAAGGGAAGAAATGCATATACAGAGAAGGGCAGAATTGTCTGGGGTCATCTTTGAAGACTGACTACCACAATATATTTATCATTTGTATCTCTTCTGTGAAATACCTGCTCATATCTTTGGCCAATTTTCTATTGAATTGTTTCATCTTTTTCTTAGTATTTTAGGAGAGGAGATATATATATATGTGTGTGTGTATATATTTATACATTATATTGGATAGTAAGGCTGGTTTAAATTTGTTGCATATTTTATTCTAGTTTGTGGCTTATTAGTGATAATAAGAGATAAGATAGATGTTTTATTATCCCCAATTCATAGAGGAGAAGAGGAAATAACCACTTAGTGTGATAAGAGAATAGGCTTTGAAGTCGGATAACCTTGAGGGTGACTTTTTGGTATGAAGAATGGCGTGTACAAAGGTGTGCAATTATGAAATAGCATGATGTTTCCCTCAACTGACTTGTCAGCCCCCACCTCCAACCCTTCCCCAAGATGGAGGCTTGAAAAAATTTATAAGATTATAAAAATTTTATGAATTTTAAATTTATTTATAACTAACTATGATGTTTTAGATAAAGTGTGGCTTTTGTTATGAGGAAACTGAGGCTACATGCTACCACATGACTTGCCCAGAATCAGTACCAGTATGTTCAGCTTGAAGTATTATCTGTCCTCCTTATTCTTCAATTTATTTTCTCTAAAACCTTGTGTATCATATAGCCAGACTAGTGCTATCCAGTCCTCCTTTCTGAGGGTGTGCTGGAATTCTCAGAAGAGAGTTTTAGAAAGGCTGATATTTAAGATTTTTCTTTTCTTCCCCTACCTCCAACCTTTGTCATGAAAATTAAGATTAAGTAGTGTGGCCAAAATATTTTCTCAAAATTATAATAGAAGCTGGAGAGTCATAATTAATATTCAAATATTTGCCTTAGGTACTTAAAAAACAATCTAAACCTGCATGAAATGCAGCTAAGTTGCTTTAAATCTGAAAATGCCACAAAGCAATTCTGAATTTCAAAATGCAAGGCTTTGAGTAAAATCAAACAGCTTTCTCTCATGCCTGAACAAATGCAAAAATATACAAATATAAATTTCAGACACTTCTTCCCAACCCTCAAAATTGGAAAGATTTGTTATGTGTAAAAGAATTGTTTCTGAACATTACAGTTCATATGTTGAAGACAGACATCTCAGTGCAGCTCTCCAGTGTAAAAGCAGTGCTTCAGGCAGCATGACTTATTTTCATGTCACTTCAGATTTCTTGGATCTAAGATTCAAAGGTATAAATGAAAATAATAGTCCTGCTACTCATTGGACAGTTTTTTTGACATGTTGTGGAATATAGAGAGCATCCTTAAACTTTGACCCAGGAATGTCTTCTATCAGTTATATCAGCCAGTGCATTACTGAGCTTCGCATTCATTTTTATTCTTTCCTGCTCCAGATCCTTTCATTTTTAGTGAAATGCATAAGAATTAATTACCTGGGAATGGATGGTAGCTCAAGTGGTTGAGCGCCTGCTTCCTATGTACAAGGTCCCGGGTTTGATCCCCAATACCTTCTAAATAAAAAACCAAACAAATGAAAAAGCTAGCTCTCTTTGGGTAGCAGATGTAGCTCAGCAGTTGCCTGTCTGCTTCCCATGTATGAGGTCCTGGGTTGAATCACTGGTATCTCTTTAAAAAAAATTACCTTTACTTAAGAAGTAAACTAAAGTATGACATGTTTGGTATAATGTTCCCACGATAAAGTGTAGATTTCAATTAATTTGGCAAAAAGTGTAATGCTAGATTCCACCAAGTTAAGTATAGTATTGTGCCATTTGAAAAAAAAAAAAGGGAAAACTTAAGTTCATTTAAAATTCACTAAGTGCATCTGTAACATCTGTAATTCTCAGAATAAACCTCTTTTAAAATACAGTATACCAAGTATAATCTCTGAGGAATTTAGTACATATTATTTTACAGAACTTAGTAAAGTTACTTTAGACATGTTAAGGATACTAAAGCTTACATATAGTTTAATATTTCCTGTCACCTCTCCTTCAACCCCTTTCAAAAGGGAGGAGAAAACTCTTCACTCTTGTTCTTTTCTTCTCTTTCTTAACTCCCTCTTTGCTGATGCTTTCTGTTTGAAAATGGAGTGAGAAATAGGGCATTTAAACTAGGTAAGCTTTCGGTTTCCCTGGAGTATAGCATAAACTTAACACTTAGAGAACATAGAAATTACTTCCAAAGTGTGTTCTGTAAAACACATGTCCCAGGAATTGTAGTTCAAAACAAAAGAACCTATGGTAATTTAAATTTGCATAACTACATGCTTTCATGTTAATTTACATAACACATTAGCATGATGTTAAAGGCTGAGAAGATCTTCAATGAACTGTTAATTTTATTTAATCTAATATTTACTATATTTAATTTAATCGTCCTGTTTTTTTTTTTTTTTTAATTTCATGCAATTCAGTTTGGGAAAGACTGATCTAGTTTCTTACTTTGATAGATGAGGAGCCTGAGGCCTAATAATGCTAAGTGACTTTCTGAAAGTTACAGAGCTAGAACTAAGACTGACAGCCTTTCAGGTTTTAAATCTTTTTATCTTTAAATCTTTTAAAATCTTTTATCTTTATTATTTTGTTTGAATTACTATATTGTGAGCATCAGGTATATTCACATTATAATAGGAGTATATATATATTTTCCAAAACTGTGGAATTTGTGGTACAAATCTGTTCATTTGTATCATCCCCACTCATAGCCTTTGTGACCCTCGGCTCTTCAATATTGAGAAGTTAATTTATCAGCTTTTAACATTGCCCTGTAGCTTATGAATATACCTTCCCTTAAGTCTTGGAACTTAAGATGTCTAGAAAAGGCCTATATACATTTGCTTATTTTGAGTAACTCTGTTATTCTGGCTTATGCCTTGGTGTTGCTCCCCCTCCCCCCCAGAGTATTCCCAGCAGAATGTTGTTCACTTAGGTTTTGCGCTTATTAGTAGGCCAAACCATTTTGGTTCTTTTATCACAGCAAATTGTGGATCATGGGATATTATTACTATAACTAATGTTTGGGATTTGAAATTGGAAATCCTCTCTCTGTTGTATGTGAAGATGAGAACCAGTCTTAAGAAAATAAATAATAATACCTATTTTTATATGTAACACTTGTTTAAAATGTTGAACTTTATCATGTAATATGCAATAATTATAAAATGTCTAATAAATAACATAGTAAAAATAAATATGTAAATAACCCTTGTTTTTTTTTTTCCCTCCGTGTGTTGCTTAGAAGTAGAGAAGGAGGTACTCTATTTGATATGTACACCATTCTCTGCTTATTGAGGGTCTCAAATCAAAGCAACTGCTTATCAGTTGTAGTAGGAAGGAAGTTAGTGAGTGGTATCAGACCAGGTGCAACTCCTACATAAATGAGCAGTGGTGATTTGGTGATGTGGTATGGTAGCGGTCATTCTGTGTATTTGTGGGTCTTTTCCTTCAGAGTTGACCTAGTTAACGGGAGAAAAGTTCTTATTTCTGTATCACTAATATTCCTTTGGAATTTGTATTGTTTTGCTTAATTTTACTTAAACATTGATGTGAATCTCTATAATCATGTTGTAGGCTTAACAGTTATCAACTGTGTTACTGGCTATGTGTTATAATGTTCCTATGTATCAGTTGGTAGGATTGGATTTAGATTGTTATAGTAGTCCTAATAAAGTCTTTTTTTTCTTCTTCACATGTGTACTTATAAAAATATGTCAGTCTGGCATGCTTTTGTTTTTGATCCTGCCACTAGATGGCAGAAAAAATAAACAGTATATTGAAACGCCAACTTCAACTAGTACTTTAGCTGCCTTGTACTTTCACTTTATTTTGGTTGTTGTCTTTTCCTATTAATGATGAATTTTGGGTATATATGAAGTCTCCCTACTAGGGGGATTTAGTTCTATAAGAAAGATTTGGTACCTTGGGTAGCCTGTGAGTGCCTAGTGGGCAGAGTAAGGGAGAAGAGAAGAAATAGAAAACTAATCCTGAGGTAATCGTTGATGTTCTAACCTTTACTTTTTACTCTTCTATTTTTCTCTCTTTATTTTCCCTTCTTTGAATTTTACTCAGAACTTTTAATTTCTTTCTTTCCTGATTGGCTTTTGCTTACATTGGCACCCATAAATTGGTCATTTCTGTTGGTAGCACTAGTTTCTTTCCCATTTGCTGTGAATACATGTTAACCTGGCCAGTTTTAATAGTTATACATAAAACATATCAACTTATACTTTGCAAATTAGCTCTTAGTGTTATAAGTGACCAAATCTTTTCACAAAATGTTATTTTCAAGAGTGCCTGTTTGTTGATAGTCTTTGAAGAACAGAGTGGCAGACAGACTCTAGAGAAGTGGCATGTAACTTCCAAAATTGTTGTGCTATTTAAGACTTTGTCTTAGTAGCAGGCTCACACGGAAGATTCCTGGCTTTTTCTGTCGTAAGTAGCCAATGCTGGGCAGCCCACATAGCAAGGAAATGCAGGTGGCTAAGGCCAGCCTCCAGCCACCAGCCAGCAAGAAGCCACAGCGCTCGGTACTGTAGAATCAAATATATCTGCCAACAAACTGAGTGAGCTTGGCAGATTATTTCCCTAGTTGAGCCTACGGATGAGAACCCTGGTGATACCTCGATTACAATCTTGTGAGACCCTAAATAACTACCCTGTGCCTAGGCTCCCGATCAACAGAAACTGAGAGATAATAAAGAAATGTAAAGCCACCAAGTTTGTGGTAATTTGTTATGCAACAATAGAAATCTAATACAAACACCCTTTACAAAACTTTCTTCCCATCTCTGAATGTTGCATTCTAATTTCTCTGATCCCATGTGTTCAAGAAATATTTACTGAGTACCTAGTATTGTGCTAGGCACCATGGCTACAAGGTGGGAGCCCAAATAGACATGATACTAGTCTAGTGGGGAGATAGACATGAAACAAATAAGATTATAAAGGCTGTAAAGTAGGGTAGGCACATGATACAGTATTGCAATGAGAGTATATAATAGGGAAATTTAATTAAGCAAAAAATATATTTTCAGCAGTTTTTCATCTTTTAACAACTCACACTTCCTACATAGCTTTCTTATTCTTTTGTTTTTGTAGCATAGTCCTGCTATCACAAAACTTAATTTAGCTTTATTTTCTAAAAAGTATTATGAAAATGACCCACGTGCATTTGTTTAGCCCTTGCACATGATATTTTCTCTTTCTAGAAAACTTCTACTCTTTTCCTGCCCTTTTGCTCAATAAATCATCCAGGTTTAAGTTAGATGCCAGTTAACAGAAGCCTTCCATGAGTCCTGTAGACAGTAAGCTTTGTTGAAGATAGGTATATCCTTTTCATTAATGTTTCTTGGGTACCCAACACAATGTATAAGGTAGGCCCTTAAAAACACTTTGATATGGGGAACATGGAACTCTTATACATTGCTGGCGGGAATATAAAATAGTACAACTACTTTGGAGAACTATTTAGTATTTCTTAAATATATGTCTACTCAGTAACTTAGGAGTGGAATTATTATCCAGAGCAGTGAGAACTCATATCTTCCAAAAAGGCTTTTACAAGAATGCTCATTCATATTTGGCAAGAATTGCAGCCTTATTGCCTCAACTGGAAACAACCCAATGCCCTTCAGTAGGAGAATGGATTGTAGTGTTCATAAAATGGAATACTATTCAGCAATTAAAAGGAACAAACTGCTACTGTATGAATGGATTTCCAAAACTTGTTGAGTGAAAGAAGCCAGACCAGGCACACATATGTGAAAAGAAAATAGAACATGTGATTCCATTTATATGACTTCTGGGAGCGAGCAAAATGAATCTATGGTAATAGAAATCAAAGAGTTGGGGGTGTGTGGGAATTGACTGGAAAGGTGCCTAAGAAACTTTCTCAGGTGGAGGTTATGTATACATACAATTAACAAAACACATTTAATTGATTGTGTAAGATCTGTGTGTTTTACTTTATGTAAATTATACTTTATATTTTGAAAATGGAAAAAAAATGTGTATGGGTGAGTTAGGTATTCCTTAGTACCTCCTGTATGTATTCCCTTTTCCACTTGATTGTATTTACTTGTTATCTTATTTCTCTTTCAAGATTGTCAGATTGTCTTCTCCCGAGGGCAAGAACTAAGATTGCCTTTGATTCTCAGTTAGAATTGTGTACTTGTATGCAGAATTTCCAGCCTTATTGTCTCTGGGGTAAAAAAATTATTTGTGAACTCTAATTTATTCATAGGTTGATAGCCATATTTTATGGTTGCATTTTCAAGAAAAAACATTTGCATGATTACAGAATTTAGTATTCAGTGTTTTTCTTTATGTAGTTTCTAGCATTTTCTGTTCTAGGATGCACAAAGGACATCTGTTTATGTGTTTATAGAGTAATTCCACTCCAACTACAGCTTTGCCAACCACAGTTTGAGATAACACTGTGCTAATATACCAAAATTTAAAAATCAGATACTTTAAAAAAAAAATAAATGTGAAGTCCATTTCATTCCCCCGTAAATGAAAACTAATTATTAATCCTATTTTCTCCTGAATCTCTCTTTGCCACCTCTCCTTGATATTTTGAGATAAGGCAAGGTGATGAAACCTGATTATTTCACCTTTTTGATACACAAAGCCCTTAAGTACCACAAGCATTTTGCCTAACTAGTACTATCTTTTTTGTTTGCTTTTCCTTGATGAAAATAATATTACATTTTAAATGATTTAAGAGCTAGTCAAAAAACTTGAAAAATAAATATAGTCTGGATTTCCTAAAACTACCTCAGCCGGTCACAGGTATAGTTTTCCTGAACTTCTGAATTAGGTAACACAAAACAGATTTTTCATTTCTAGTGAGACTGATTTGTTCTTGAAGTAGATACCTTTCTATTGTCTCTTACATGTTGGGGGTCTTCTAAAAATAATTTTGAAATTATGTAGAATTTTTATGAACACTCTTATGGTGAGAGAATTAGTTGTTTTCATCAGTTTCTCAGAGACCCTCACCCAAAAAGGTTAAAAGCTCTCCCATCCCCTCTATTTTCTATGAGACTTTTATGTTTCTAACTTCTATGGTTTTGCCAGCTTTTGAGGAACCAACCCTACCTAGGTCATCAAGAAATTACTCCACGTTGAGTATTTACCTGTATTGAACACTGTTCAAAGTGTATTTAACATGTCTATTGGGTTCCTTCTATTCTTTCTCGTTATTTTTCCTATTTTTCTGTCCTCTTTTGTTACAGACT
Source organism: Tolypeutes matacus (assembly GCA_026826555.1). NCBI lineage: Eukaryota > Metazoa > Chordata > Mammalia > Cingulata > Chlamyphoridae > Tolypeutes > Tolypeutes matacus. The sequence continues at coordinate 15,538,302 of JAKSZT010054202.1, forward strand.
TGGATTATAAATACTGGGTTCAATTGGCTGGTCAGTTTGCCTTTGTGGTCCAAACTACCCCAGACATAGGTGTCAGAGTGAAGTGTTTTTTAAATACTCCCTTTAGCATATAAGGTTTTTATTATGGAATTTCAGGTCAAAAGTGCTTGTTCTGAATTATAATACCAATTTTGTGGGGAAAATACAGTCTACTTGGCAAGAAGTTTAGGAATGTCAAAATCTGAAACTGTGTGGCTGCATGCATATCCTGTTACTTGCTAACTTGTTCCGCCCAGGCTCTCCTATTTCTAATCCTGTGGCTGTTTTATCCTTGAGGTGGTACCTAGTGATTAAAAACTATCAAATGATTAAATAACATGGGTCTTGTGAAAAAAATTAGTTATTAGGTAAACTTCATATTTTAAGAAAACTCTTGTTAGAGTCTGTGGCAGTTTGATATTGTTCATGAATTCTAAAAATAGATATTGGATTATGTTTGTAAACTGGTCTGTCCCTTGGGGCATATTAGATTATACTGGATTCAGAAGTTTCACTTTTTAAAATAATGATTAGGGCTTTGATTGGGTCACGTCAGGAGGATGTTGCATCCCCACCCTCTTGGTGGGTGGGCACTCACAGAGAAAATGACAAGGCACAGGAGTTAGTTGGAGTTTTGATGCTGGAGTTTTGAGCTGGAGTCTGGGAAGTAAGCACACAGAGGAGCAGAGCAGCTGAGCCTGGAGGGAATTGAGCCCGGGGAAAGAGACATAGCCTGATAGTCTACACTGGCCTTGTGGAGAGAGCAGGGCAGCTGAGCCCGGAGAGAAACAAGCTCCAGGAAGAGAGGAACCCAGGAAGCTGAACTCTCGCATACTCGGCAGCCATCTTGCTCCAACACATGGCAACAGACTTTGGTGAGGGAAGTAATTTATACTTTATGGCCTGGTAACTGTGGGCTTCTACCCCAAATAAATACCCTTTATAAAAGCCAACACATTTCTGGTACTTTGCATCAGCACCCCTTTGGCTGACTAATACAGAGTCACTGTGTATTTAACATCTGTATTTTATTTTACTTTAAAAATAATTTGATATAATTTCAAATAAAACTTAATTTGATTGATGGTATGGATTTTTAAAAATTTTATTTTAAATTCTTTCTTTTGGGAGATTAGTTACTCCTCCCTCTCCTATTTAGCATTGATTTCAGGAGGATGAAGTCAGATTTGAAATTTAAATTCACAGGCCCTTTTAATCTACATTTTTGTTTTTTCTCTAGTCTTGACTTTTCTATTCTTATCTATATTTGTGTTCTTTAATCTTATGTATATTTGTGGACTATTAGATGATAAAGTAACACATTTTATAGGTCTTAGAATTTTACAAAGCATTGCTTTTATGGGCTTTGATTGCATATCTAATCTACAGTGAGACAAATGCTTTTAGTATTAATGATACCTTCATACAGTCAACATTTAACAAATATTTATTGTGTAATAACTATGTGCCAGACGCTGTATCCAGCATTTGGAATGTAGACTGGGTCCCTGTTGTTATGGAGCTTATTTTCTAGAATGGCAAGCAGACAAGTGAACAAGTAAGCAAACAAAAAGATCAAGATAATGTTAGTTAGTGATAAAGACTATGAAAAAAAATAAAGTCATATGCTAGCTGGTGGTTGGTGTGTGTTTGTAGAAGATGGGTGTGTGGGGCCACCACCGTAGATTTGGAAATGAAGACCTTTTTGAGGTGACATTTGAGCTAAGACTGGAATGACAGGAAGGGAACATCTGGGTTAATAGCATTCCTCCAGGCAGTAACAAGCTTGGCTTGTTGCAGGAACAAAAGTAAGGCCTCTGTGGTCAGGATATACTAAGAAAGGTAATGTGGAGAGTGTTAGAATTGGGCCATATTAAGTGCTAAGATTGGTAATTTTGGAAATTAAACCCTTATTCACATTATTTTTTTAAAAGCACAGTTACCTAGAACAGAAATTCATTTGGCACATGTTTTTCATTTCTGTATACAATACTGATGGGTTTTGTGAGTGATATAGAGGACTGATGAAAGACTTGACAGCATTGAATAACGTACATGGAGTGTTCACTAAATGATTTAATTAAACTAGTTACACCATTTTTATTACTCTCTACCTGAGCAGTATATTTTTATAGACAGAATAGTTTACCTTACTAGAGCAGTAGTTAAAACATTTTAAATAGGTGTTAATAATAGGGTGGTATATAGGAATCCTATATTTTATGCATGCTGTTTTGTGAACACACTTCTCTAATAAAGAAAAAAAAACATTTTACACATTCATAAACTCATTCTAGCACAAAATCACTTTACTCAGGATATTCATGGAAAAGATGTTTTAAAATTGAATAATATGTAAAATGTTCTAGAGAAGCTTTAACAAACATTTATTGAACTTACTATTTGCTAGGGTAGTATGCATGGTGCTAGGGGTAGGAACAGTGATTTGTTCATATTCCTGATTTTGTATTCATTAGTTGAATGACTTGGAATAAGTAATCTCTCTGTGCTTGCATCTTCTGGTCTATATATTGGGAGCAACAATGTCAAGCTAATGAGTTATCTTGTAGATTAAGTGAGGTAATATAAATAAATATGCTTAAAACCATGCATGGTATATAATGCACGGTCATTAAATGTTCAGTAGTTTTTGTTGTTTATACATTTAAGATGAGGTGCTTGCTCTCAAGTATCTTCCAGTCCAGTGAAGAAGAAAAACAGATAACTTAATGCTATTTAGTATGTTGGATGGTTTGAAAGAGGTAGAAGGCAAAGCACCCCATACAGTAGGGCTATAAAAGAGGGAGTGCTGACTCTTATCTGAACAGGATCATTAAGGGTTAGGAGGAGCCTTTTTAAAATTTAATTTTACTTTTTTTTGAGTTAGGTCTCCAAAGATAAGTGTGGGAGGACATAAAAGGACTGTTTGCTTTTCAGGTATCAAGAAACAGTTGAGGCTGAGGAAAGTGAGCAGTCTCTGAGAACCATTGTCTGAAAGATAGGTTAACAAAGGAGAGTAAGAGAAGAGCAGGCTTTGAGCCATCACCCATATGGACATAATCTATGGTAAAGGGATAGAGTGTGGTTGCATGTTGGGGGATGGGGCAGATGAGCGGTGGTGTTCCTGGGTTTGGTGGTGCAGCACTGGGGGGTGGGTGGATTAGGAAGGGCTGGTTCAAATCCCCAGGGCATGTAACTGTGAATCTTGACATACCATGGGTTGGGAGAGGGGGGTATCACGGGCTCTGGGGGGCTGGGGAGAAGGGAACAGTCAAGATCTAATGGGTTGTTTGGTGGTCATGGGGAAGGTTTTTCATTACCTTACAGTAATGGACACAGGACATGGTAAATATCATCAAAATTATTAAACTGTATCATCTAAATTGTAAACTATACTGTAAATCACTGACAATGTTTAGTTGCTATATTTTGCTATCTACATAACAGTTATAACAATGCTAACAACCAAAAAAAAGGGGGGGGGAGTTAATATGGGGTGGGGAAGGGGGGGGTGGTTTGGTATCTGGGAGTCTCCGGCACTCCGTGTGTGACTTTGCTGTGACCTAAAACTTCTTTGAAAATTAAATGAAAAATTGGGAGACAATGGGGATTGAGAGGAGGAAGGTGTCATGGCACACCAGACATCTGATAACATAGTGATAAAGGGAATGAAAAAAAAAAGAAAAGAAAGAAAAGAGAAAGGAAAAAAAAAATGAATATATATATATATATTTTTAAAGGCATTTCTTTTGCCTTTTTGCCCATTTTGTGAATGTCCCAATCCACTAATTATATTTTATTTTGTTTTGTTCTTTGTTGGATTGTTTTTTTCCTTCTCTCTCTTTTTTTTTCCCACCTGAGTTTCCTTATGTTTGTCTCTTGCATGTAAGCTTATCACACTTGTTTCTTTTTCCTGGTAAGTGTATTTGATTATTTTATGGACTAAATGTTCATGGAGGATTTGGATCACAGAAGGGTTACAATGGGTACTGCAGGGGATTATGGGGGGGGGGTGTCTGGGGGGGTTTCGTGGGGATTGGTTCATCCGAATATACATGAAAGATATACAAAATCATTCAAAGGATCGGGGGATGGGGCATGGTCACGATGGGTGGATAATCACACAATAAATGAGGGAATCTGAATTCCTAGCCTGGAGAGCTCTGCCACAGTCTCCAAGGGAGCAGCAATAGTCCTCTGAGTGTAGGGACAGTGCCTGTCAAAATAGGATCACCCACTGATGTGTTTTTTCTATTGATGACTACCCTTGTGAGTCTTTGCTCTTGTAAATGAGACTTAGCCTGCAGTTGTGGGGTGCCTAAGGGTTGCCACCTGAGAGCCTCCTTGTTGCTCAAATGTGGCCTCTCTCTAAGCCAAACTCAGCATATGATTGCATTACCTTCCCCCCAACGTGGGACATGACTCCCGGGGATGAGCCTCCCTGGCAACGAGGGATTAATACCAAGTGCCAATTGGCAACACAACTGGAAAAAGACCTTGAATAAAAGGGCGAAATGGTAAAGACAAATGAGTTCAAGTGGCTAAGAGACTTCAAAGAGAGTCGGGAGGTCATCCCAGAGGTAACTCTTACGCACACCTCAGTAGGAGCTCATAGAACATCTAAGTGCCTATCACCCCACACAGAGGGGTTCCTGAGAGCTCCGGAGACACCCTGGTCCTATATAAGGGGGGATAGCCCCAGAGACTGATGCCTTATCAGTGAGTTCTATTTTGGAATCTGTGCTCCTGAGAGTGACAGAATTAGACTCAAATAAGTCCTCCCTGCACATGGTTCACCAGTCCCTTCTATTCAAACCTATATGTGATGCTGGAGTTTTTAGGTATACTTCCAGAGACTGGAGCCTCCCGCCTACCTATATGCCAGGTGTGCATGAAATCTAGGTGGAGCTGCAACTCCTACCCTACAGCTCAGTGGACTCATCCAAGTCACCTGGTGAGGAGACAACGATGGGCAATGGACATCCCAGGGAATGGAGAGGGCTGGCATCTGCAGGCAGGATCATCCCACCCACCATATCCATGGGATATAAGCCCTCTCTCACTTGGAGTTGGAGTGGACATCACCATCCCAGTCCCCTCAGGATTGGGGGAAGAACTATGGACTAGAGTGGATTTAATGGTATTCTCTTGTTCACATATGGTGATTCTAGCAATGCAAGAAATTATAACAATGAGGTGGAGCCAGTGGCCACTTGACACTTTTGGGGTAGGGAGGGGATGAGCAGTTGAAATACAGGGGCTTCTTTGGGAGTTGGAGGTTGTCCTGAGTACTGTTGTGGCAACGGATGTAGGCCATTTTAAATCAGGACACACCACTCAGAACTGAGTGGGAGAGAGTGCGGTCTACAGTGTGAACTGTGGTCTATGGTTGGTGGCAAGGCTCCAGGATGTGTAAGTTCATTGAGGGTGGTGGGCCACACTTGTGGGAGAAGTTTGTGTGGGATGTGGTGGGAGGTGTGGGAGGTGGGCAACATGGGAATCCCAGTGGATTCCGTGTAATATTTTGGGTAATCTAAGCACCTCTTAAAATATAGGTATATATATATATATAAATAACATTTTTGTAAGCCAATAAAAAAAAAAAAAAAAAAGAAACAGTTGAAGAACATAAGGTGAGAAAGAGGTATATGGTATTTGAAGATTTTTCCATCCAAGGGATTTGGTGGCATCATGGACAGTTGTAAGAAAATCAGTTTTCAGATCCTCATCTTTCTTGTGTACTTTTTCTGGAAACTGAGGGCTAGGCATCATGCTGATTCTCTTTTTCCCATCTCTCATTGGACAATCAGTCTTCTCCCGTTTTACAAAAGAAAGACATACTACTCAGCCATCTCTATAGTATTATGATATATTTTAGTCTTGAGGTATAAGAACCTCTAGGGCGCCAAATAAAGGCATAGTTCACAATATTGGTATGGAGATACTGTGCTGTCTCTCAGAGCAAGCAAAGCAAGCCATCTCTTATTCAGAGGACTTCATAATTCTTTTTGAGAATTTTGAGTTTTAAGAAATTCACCTGCTACATCACGTTCAAAGGAGATTATGAGATGTAGCAAATTTGTCTTCAAGGTATTGCCAAATATATATCCTGAGATAATTTGTGAAGTAAGTACAAAAAAGATTGTTAAGACTCTCTTCTACTTCTAAAGTATGAAGTAGTGAAGTCGGTATTAAATGGGAAGAGGAAATATGGACACAGATGGGTTCCAGGAGCAGAAATAACAGCACAAAACTTGAGATTCTTGGTTTGGTTAGGGGGTGCCCCATTTAGAATTTTGGTCTCCTTTAGGACAGCATCAAGGTGTACCTTTTTAAGTAGCTTAACCTAGCAGTTTGATATTATTGATGAATTCCAAAAAGAAATATTGGATTATGTTTGTAAACCGGTCTTTTCCTTTGGGCATATTAGAGTGAATTGGATTCAGAGGTTTTACTTTTACTTAATTATTTTTTTTTATTTTTATTTTTTTTCATATGACAGTCAAAAGGGCATACTTTTACTTAATTAAATTATGATTGGGGCTTTGATTGGACCAAGTCAGTAGGACATTGAGTCCCCGCCCCTTGGTGGGTGGGGACTCAGATAAAAGACATGGCAAAAGAAGAGAGTTGGAGTTTTGATGTTGGAATTCAGATGTGTAGGGTGTTTTAATGCTGGAGCTGGGGGAAGTAAGCACACAGAGGAGCTTGGTCATGAGGAAGGAGAGAAGGCCTCAGGAAAAGAGATGAGCCATTCACCTGATAGTTTACAGCTGGCCTTGTAGATGCAAGCCTGAGCAGGGAGAGTAGAAAGCCCCAGGAAGAGAGGAACCCAAGAAGCCTGAACTCTTGGCAGATGTTGGCAGCCATCTTGCTCCAACACATGGCAACAAACTTTGGTGAGAGAAGTAACTTATGCTTTATGGCCTGGTAACTGTAAGCCACTACCCCAAATAAATACTCTTTTGTAAATGCTAACAGATTTCTGGTATTTTGCATCAGCACCCCTTTGGCTGACTAATACAACCACAGCTTATCTTACTCTAATATAGTTGATAATGGTTAAACAAGGGTTCTTTAGGAAGCATTAAAAAAATAGAACTTCTCCATAAAGCCACTACAATTTTTTAAAAGACAGTGTTTTTCCTTCTTGTATTTTCATACTACAGATTTTGCTGCTATATTTGAAGAATAGGAAAAGCCTCTTCCCTCTTGTGGAAGACCTTAACTAATGCTAGAAGGAAAAGAGATTACTTGAAAAAGAAAAGGGCTAGAAGTAGGAATGGAGAAGGTATACTTCCATTGTTTGATTTAGGGTGGAGACTGTTCTTTTAGATAGTCTAAGGTTTTACTTGAATAGTCTTAAAAATGAAAGCCAAAAGAAGCTTACAAATTTGCCTTCACCTGACAATTTTTTGGCCTTCTTTTTTCCAGAAAGAGAGGGAGAATGACTTTAAGACAGAAAAAAATAAGTCTTGTTGGACCTTTCCCCTTCATTTCTGAAATGGGTATATGAATAATTTAAAAAAATTTCTTTTTAATTTTTTATCCTAACATATATGCAATCTAATTTTCATTTCATATATACAATTCAGTGGTATTAATTACATTCACAATGTTGTGCTACCATTTCCATTGTTCATTACCAAAACTTTTCCATCACCCCAGTGACTAATTTGTTACTTGTTAATAACTGTTTAAAGAATTAAGTAGAGTTTGAGGTTAAAAAGGAACCACATATGATTTTTATATTAGATAAAAGAAAAGAAATAACCATATTTCAAGTTCCTATGGAATTAGAAAGTTCTTGATAACTGAGGAAAGAAGAAGAGATTTAGGACTAATAATTGTCAGACATTAAATCCCATAAATAATTTGTTCAAAATAGCAGTAGATGATTATGGTAATAATTAATAATGAAAGTTATGTATCTCTCAAAAGATACCGTAAACAATCAACCTATAAACAGTTTTTCTTTATTGCCCCCCTCCCTGCTTTGTTTCTTTTTCATGAAGGGTTAGACTTTGCTTTATCAGATAAGTTTTTTTGGCCTGTGAATAACATGTATATTATAAAGGTGAACTGGCATTTATTAGCTAAAATAGAAATTCCTACTTCCCTGTTTTATACCTCATAAATAGAAATGTTAAAAGCATGAAGGAGAAACATGAAATATTCTGTTAAGAAAAATAATTTTTTATCCTTTCCCTTTCCTTTTTTGCTACATAGAATTCTCATAAGTGATAGCAGGCATTACTTTCATGCTATCATTAGGCAATTCTTCCAAAATAGTTTTTTAACATTATGTGGCAAGCTTGCCTGTAATAGGAGGAGGGCGTGGGGTAAAAAATAAAAATAAAAAAGCTTGTAATGGGTGGGAGAGGAAGGAAGGATTGCAGGTCTTTTGGAAAATAAAGTACCCATGCTTATACATATCTTTATTGGATGAGAAGTAAACTTTGGGGACTAAAGATTAGAAATCGCTTACTGAGGAGTGTTTGGTTATTTAGAACCTGACAGGTTGACTTGATTAATAAAAAATTATAAGAGGGATTCCAAGAAGGAGAAAAATTTGAGGCAGAGAGATGGGACCACTTGCTTTTTTTCTCCTTTTTGAGGGTAATACCTGTAAGATTTGGTAAAAAAAAGCATTTTGTAGATTATTTGTGATACTTAAAAGGTGAAGGTGATGGTGGTTATTCATCAAGCAGAGTTCAGTAAAGTTTTCTGGCTATAATTATTTAAATGGTAATGTTTGTACCTAAGAGTTAAAATTTGAAATGATAAAACTGAAGATATTTTGAGGGAAGTGGATGTGGCTCAAGCGATTGAGATCCCACCTACCACATGGGAGGTTCCCGGGTTTGGTTTCTGGCGTGTCCCAGAGAAGACGAGCAAGATAATGAGCTGGCGCGATGGGCAGACGTGGTGAGCTGACGCAACAAGATGACACAACAAGGAGACACATGAGGGGCACAACAAATCAGGGAGCTGAGATGCCTCAAGTGATTGAACACCAGGTTCAGTTCCTGTTGCTTCCTAAAGAGAAGACGAGCAGCCACAGAGAGCACAAGGTGAATAGACACAGAGTAGATAGCGAGTGCAGAACAACGGGGGGGGGGGGGGGGGGG